>CAWUFW010022512.1:0-93927 GCA_963921515.1 Calotriton arnoldi | reverse complement strand
GGGAGAGTATTTTAGGGTTTAGGGTAGTGCAGTGGTGTTCGGGTAGTGTAGGGGGTCATGCTGGGGGTAGTGTTCTAGGGTTTAGGGCAGTGCAGTGGTGTTCGGGCAGTGTAGGGGGTCGTGCTGGGGGTGGTGTTTTAGGGTTTAGGGCAGTGCAGTGGTGTTCGGGCAGTGTAGGGGGTCGTGCTGGGGGTAGTGTTTCAGGGTTTAGGGCAGTGCAGTGGTGTTCGGGCAGTGTAGGGGGTCGTGCAGGGGTGGTGTTTCAGGGTTTAGGGCAGTGCAGTGGTGTTCGGGCATGTAGGGGGTCGTGCAGGGTGGTGTTTCAGGGTTTAGGAGCAGTGGTGTTCGGGCAGTGTAGGGGTCATGCTGGGGGTGGTGTTTCAGGGTTTGGGGCAGTGCAGTGGTGTTCGAGCAGTAAAGGGGTCATGCTGGGGGTGGTGTTTCAGGGTTTAGGGCAGTGCAGTGGTGTTCGGGCAGTGTAGGGGGCGGTGCAGGGGGTGGTGTTTCAGGGTTTAGGGCAGTGCAGTGGTGTTCGGGCAGAGTAGGGGGTGGTGTTTCAGGGTTTAGGGCAGTGCAGTGGTGTTCGGTCAGTGTAGGGGGTCGTGCAGGGGGTGGTGTTTCAGGGTTTAGGGCAGTGCAGTGGTGTTCGGGCAGTGTAGGGGCGGTGCAGGGGTGGTGTTTCAGGGTTTAGGGCAGTACAGTGGTGTTCGGGCATTGTAGGGGGTGGTGCTGGGGCTGGTGTTTCAGGGTTTAGGGCAGTGCAGTGGTGTTCGGGCAGTGTAGGGGGTCGTGCTGGGGCTGGTGTTTCAGGGTTTAGAGCAGTGCAGTGGTGTTCGGGCAGTGTAGTGGGTCGTGCTGGGGCTGGTGTTTCAGGGTTTAGGGCAGTGCAGTGGTGTTCGGGCAGTGTAGGGGGTCATGCTGGGGCTGGTGTTTCAGGGTTTAGGGCAGTGCAGTGGTGTTTGGGCAGTGTAGGGGTCTTGCTGGGGCTGGTGTTTCAGAGTCTAGGGCAATGCAGTGGTGTTCGGGCAGTGTAGGGGGTCGTGCTGGGGCTGGTGTTTCAGGGTTTAGGGCAGTGCAGTGGTGTTCGGGCAGTGTAGGGGGTCGTGCTGGGGCTGGTGTTTCAGGGTTTTGGGCAGAGCAGTGGTGTTCGGCAGTGTAGGGGGTCGTGCTGGGGGTGGTGTTTCAGGGTTTAGGGCAGTGCAGTGGTGTTCGGGCAGTGTAGGGGGTCTTGCTGGGGGTGGTGTTTCAGGGTTTAGGGCAGTGCAGTGGTGTTCGGGCAGTGTAGGGGTCTTGCTGGGGGTGGTGTTTCAGGGTTTAGGGCAGTGGTGTTCGGGCAGTGTACGGGGTCTTGCTGGGGTGATGTTTCAGGGTTTAGGGCAGTGCAGTGGTGTTCGGGCAGTGTAGGGGGTCTTGGTGGGGGTAGTGTTTCAGGGTTTAGGGTGGTGCAGTGGTGTTCATGCAGTATAGGGGTCGTGCTGGGGGTGGTGTTTCAGGGTTTAGGGCAGTGCAGTAGTGTTCGGGCAGTGTAGGGGGTCGTGCAGGGGGGTGTTTCAGGGTTTAGGAGTCAGTGGTGTTCTGGCAGTGTAGGAGGTCATGCTGGGGGTGGGGTTTCAGGGTTTAGGGCAGTACAGTGGTGTTCGGGCAGTGTAGGGGGTTGTGCAGGCGGTGGTGTTTCAGGGTTTAGGGCAGTGCAGTGGTGTTCGGGCAGTGTAGGGGGTCATGCTGGGGCTGGTGTTTCAGCGTTTAGGGCAGTGCAGTGGTGTTCGGGCAGTGTAGGGGGTCTTGCTGGGGGTGGTGTTTCAGGGTTTAGGGCAGTGGTGTTCGGGCAGTGTAGGGGGTCTTGCTGGGGGTGATGTTTCAGGGTTTAGGGCAGTGCAGTGGTGTTCGGGCAGTGTAGGGGGTCTTGCTGGGGGTAGTGTTTCAGGGTTTAGGGCAGTGCAGTGGTGTTCGTGCAGTATAGGGGGTCGTGCTGGGGATGGTGTTTCTGGGTTTGGGCAGTGCAGTAGTGTTCGAGCAGTGTAGGGGGTTGTGCAGGGGGTGGTGTTTCAGGGTTTAGGGCAGTGCAGTGGTGTTCGGGCAGTGTAGGGGGTCGCGCTGGGGGTGGTGTTTCAGGGTTTAGGGCAGTGCAGTGGTGTTCGGGCAGTGTAGGGGTCATGCACAGGGTGGTTTTCAGGGTTTAGGGCAGTGCAGTGGTGTTCGGGCAGTGCAGGGTGTTGTGCTGGGGCTGGTGTTTCAGGGTTCAGGGCAGTGCAGTGGTGTTCAGGCAGTGTAGGGGGGTCGTGCTGAGGCTGGTGTTTCACGGTTTAGGGCAGTGCAGTGGTGTTCGGGCAGTGTAGGGGGTCGTGCTGGGGCTGGTGTTTCAGGGTTTAGGGCAGTGCAGTGGTGTTCGGGCAGTGTAGGCGGTCATGCTGGGGCTGGTGTTTCAGCGTTTAGGACAGTGCAGTGGTGTTCGGCCAGTGTAGGGGGTCTTGCTGGGGCTGGTGTTTCAAGGTTTAGGGCAGTGCAGTGGTGCTCGGGCAGTGTAGGGGGTCGTGCTGGGGGTGATGTTTCAGGGTTTAGGGTAGTGCAGTGGTGTTCGGGCAGTGTAGGGGGTCGTGCAGGGGCTGGTGTTTCAAGGTTTAGGGCAGTGCAGTGGTGTTCGGGCAGTGTAGGGGGTCGTGCTGGGGCTGGTGTTTCAGGGTTTTGGGCAGAGCAGTGGTGTTCGGGCAGTGTAGGGGGTCATGCTGGGGGTAGTGTTTCAGGGTTTAGGGCAGTGCAGTGGTGTTCGGGCAGTGTAGGGGGTTGTGCTGGGGGTGGTGTTTCAGGGTTTAGTTCAGTGGTGTTCGGGCAGTGTAGGGGGTCTTGCTGGGGGTGATGTTTCAGGGTTTAGGGCAGTGCAGTGGTGTTTGGGCAGTGTAGGGGGTCTTGCTGGGGGTAGTGTTTCAGGGTTTAGGGCAGTGCAGTGGTCTTCGGGCAGTGTAGGGGGTCGTGAAGGGGTGGTGTTTCAGGGTTTAGGCAGTGCAGTAGTATTCGGGCAGTGTAGGGGGTCGTGCTAGGGGTGGTGTTTCAGGGTTTAGGGCAGTGCAGTGGTGTTGGGGCAGTGTAGGGGGTCATGCAGGGGCTGGTGTTTCAGGGTTTAGGGCAGTGCAGTGGTGTTCGGGCAGCGTAGGGGTCGTGCTGGGGGTAGTGTTTTAGGGTTTAGGGTAGTGCAGTGGTGCTTGTGTAGTGTAGGGGGTCGTGCTGGGGGTAGTGTTTTAGGGTTTAGGGTAGTGCAGTGGTGTTTGTGTAGTGTAGGGGGTCATGTTTTAGGGTAGTGCAGTGGTGTTTGGGTAGTGTAGGGGGTCGTGCTGGGGGTAGTGTTTTAGGATTTAGGTTAGTGCAGTGGTGTTTGGGTAGTGTAGGGGGTCGTGCTGGGGGTAGTGTTTTAGGGTTTAGGGTAGTGCAGTGGTGTTTGTGTAGTGTAGGGGGTCGTGCTGGGGGTAGTGTTTTACGGTTTAGGGTAGTGCAGTGGTGCTTGTGTAGTGTAGGGGTCGTGCTGGGGGTAGTGTTTTAGGGTTTAGGGTAGTGCAGTGGTGCTTGTGTAGTGTAGGGGTCATGTTTTAGGGTAGTGCAGTGGTGTTTGGGTAGTGTAGGGGTCGTGCTGGTGGTAGTGTTTTAGGATTTAGGTTAGTGCAGTGGTGTTTGGGTAGTGTAGGGGGTCGTGCTGGGGGTAGTGTTTTAGGGTTTAGGATAGTGCAGTGGTGCTTGTGTAGTGTAGGGGGTCGTGCTGGGGGTAGTGTTTTAGGGTTTAAGGTAGTGCAGTGGTGTTTTTGTAGTGTAGGGGGGTCATGTTTTAAGATGCAATGCTCCAATACCTGACCAGTCTGCACTACATAAAACTGCAAAAAAACTAAAAATAAAAAGTGTTTTGCACACTTTTGTCATTGGGCTATATGTGGGCTACATCTGGGTAATATTTGTGCTACATTTGGGCTCTTTTTTCACTGGTGGCCATCTTGGAAGACTTCTTTGTTATGAAGTTTCCTAATTTCTTCATTTACTGCAGTCTCCTCAGTAGGAAATGCTTTCAGATTTTACTTTGATTCCATCAAGAAGGCATTCAGATGTGTCTCACATCTGCCATAAATTCAGAATGTTAGCACTCTAGTTGCTCATTAGATCACTGGAGTAAAGCTACTGCTCACCAGGGAGTTAACTGGTGGTCTGCTGCTGGTATTGAAAGTGATTGTTTCAGTCTGCATGTCAGAATTTTCTAATGAAATAGAAGAGGATTTGAGATCTCACTTAAAACATGCCCTAATTTTTCTTTCTGCAGCACTAACCATAATTTCTATTTCAAAAAGAACCCCTCATTTTGTTCCTTTTTAAATTAAATGTTTTAAGTGTTACCGGTTTATTCCAATCAAGATGGCTTCAGGTGTGCCATACTTTTGTCATAAGTAAGGCTGTTAGCGCTCTAGTTGTTCTTTAGAACACTCTGGGAAGCTGCGGTAGAACACAAAGGCATCAACTGGCAGGCTGCTCCTGTTGAAATATAACAGGAAGATATTTGAGATCACACTTGAAATATGTCCTAATTTTTCTTTCTACAGCACTAACCATAATTTCTATGACAAAATGAACCCCATCATTTTGTTCCTTTTTAAATTAAATGTTTTAAGTGTTACCAGTTTATTCCAATCAAGATGGCTTCAGGTGTGCCATACTTTTGTCATAAGTAAGGCTGTTAGCACTCTAGTTGTTCTTTAGAACACTCTGGGAAGCTGCAGTAGAACACAAAGGCATCAACTGGCAGGCTGCTCCTGTTGAAATATAACAGGAAGATATTTGAGATCACACTTGAAACATGTCCTAATTTTTCTTTCTACAGCACTAACAATAATTTCTATGACAAAATGAACCCCATCATTTTGTTCCTTTTTAAATTAAATTGTTTAAGTGTTACCAGTTTATTCCAATCAAGATGGCTTCAGGTGTGCCATACTTTTGTCATAAGTAAGGCTGTTAGCACTCTAGTTGTTCTTTAGAACACTCTGGGAAGCTGCAGTAGAACACAAAGGAATCAACTGACAGTCTCTGCCCTTGCTGGATGTACATGTTTTACTGAGAATGTCGGACTTCATTCTCACATGAGTGAGAAAGATAATGTGAATTTACAGAAAATATGCTCTCATTTTAGCTTCTGGAGCACCTTCCAAACCTCCATGGGACAAGCATGAGAAAATAGTGTTCTCTCAAACATGATTCATGATATCCCAGCAGAAGGTTTTTCACATGGTAAAATCACCTTAGAATACACCACAATTCCTAAAATTAGTATGGTACCATCAACAAATAAATTCTAATGTAACTAAAGCCTGTTATCACCCTTTATAGTTCTCCTTTTGGTGACCCTCAAAATCTTCTATTCACTACAATGCATTTCAATGAGGTACTATCATTTATATTGGTCCCAAGATGGCTGCCAGCAATTCCAGGATGAAGTGCTGACAGCCAATCAGATCTCACGATGACATGTGTGGTTAGGCTCCGCCCAGATATATATGTGACTTTACTTTTGATTTTCTCAGGAACTACTGAACGGATTTACACCATTTAAGCAAAAGGCACGACACTGAACCAAGGGCTACCTCTTTGCCAAATTTGGTGTAATTCCGTTCAGCAGTTCGGGCTGTAGCTGTGACTAAAGGTTCCTATGGAAAAATGAATGTGGAAAACGCGTTTTGGGACCCTCCTTTTTTCTCGGCCCCCGCTTGACGTATCACCCGAGACTTTCAGGATAGGAGCGGACCGGAGCGCCCCAACAAGTTGGAAACTTTCGCGAAGATTCGTCAACCGGCGCCAACGTTATTTCAAATAGAATGTCGCGGATTTCCTATGGATAATAGGTTTTAACTATAACTATCTACTGGCGACCGCCAGTAGATAATATATATATATATATATATATATTCCACACCAGAACGCTCGTCGAAACCTCAGGACCCGTGGAGGGTGGTGCATACCCCGGGAGAGCACCCGGTATATTGAATTCCAAACAATCCTTCGTGGCACATGAAATAATGCACTCTCAGGACTTGTGCAAAGTTCAAACAGGAAGATTTATTTCTTGGTTCCACGCTACGCGTTTCGGCGTAAAGCCTTGCTCACACGTAGGAAGTAAAGTATCCGTCATAGTTAAATACATGTCACCTGAAGCCCCGCCCCCTCCCTTCACCACTGTGCAAATATTCCTCTAAAATCAGCCGAACTACGAATTCCGATTTACTCACCTGTTATCAGGAGAGACCTCAGTGCTGCATCTTTAAGCCCAGTACTGATCCTGAAAAGTAATTTTAACCGTACTTACCAGTAACTTGAATTTCCTTCCATAGGCTAACATTGACTGGTTTCACTTGGAAATTCTTCTAAGTGTGGAGTTTTGGAACTTTATAATATTCCTCTAAAATCAGCCGAACTACGAATTCCGATTTACTCACCTGTTATCAGGAGAGAACCCAGTGCTGCATCTTTTAGCCCAGCACTGACCCTGAAAAGTAATTCTAACCGTATTTACCAGTAACTTGTATTTCCTTCCATAGGAATCCATTGTCTGGTTTTCAGCAGAAAAGTTTCAAAGTGTCGATTTTCACAAACTACAAATATTCCTTAAAAATCACCTGTATGACTTAAACGCATTCTTTCAACTGTTTAAAGGAGATGCACCAGTGCTGGATCCAGGATCCACCACTAAGTAAGAAAAAGTAACGATAACACTACTTACCTGCTAAGTGAATTTCCTCCCATAGGATAACATTGGTGATTCTATGTGAAAAGTTTCTGTGTCAACTTTTAAAATACAATAATATTCCTTAAAAATCACTACTGTAACCAAAACGCTTTTACTCAACTGTTTACAGGAGATGTCGCAGGACTGAATCTAGGATCCAGTCCTGTGGTTAGAAAAAGTAATCCTTAAAGTAACTAATTGCATTTAACTAGAAATTCACATTGAGCTCAATGTTGCATTGTGTTTGAAATTGTGTTGCCCATTGCAACAAATGTAACTACTGTACTTAAAAGTCTATTGCCTATTTGCAAAGTATTTAAACTAAAGTAATTCATTCTGAGAAAGTATATTTTGTAATGTAATGTATAATGTAATTACAATGTAATTTAAAAATAAAATATCTAAAAATAAATAGTTTAAAAAAATGTAGTAAATCAGTATCAAAAAAATAAATATAACAATTAATACATTTAAAAATTGTCATTTACAAAACCTTTGAAATTCACTGAAAAAAACCATAGGTTTCAGACATGTTATAGTTAGGAATTAGCATTTAAAAAACCTTTGAAATTCACTGAAAAAACTATAGGTTTCAGGCACGTTATAGTTAGAAATTAGCATTTAAAAAACCTTACAAATTCACTGAAAAAACCATAGGTTTTAGGGACAGTTATAGTTAGTTGGACATTGCACTCATACAAAACCCGTGAAATTCCCCTGTTATAGATAGTTCAGGTAACTATAACTCGCGCCCCTCAATGCACTGCTGATGATGTCACATATTACATCACTCATGACATGGTCAGTGACATCACTGATGACATCACTGATGACATCTCAAATGACATCACTGATGACATCATCCATGTGATAATTTGATGCATCTTCTCACACCCTAATATAACTTTTGATACACCCACTGTAAATTACAGACTGCCATTGTCAAAACCATAGACACTCCAACACCAATTACTATATACACACTCACTGATTCTTAGGTCTACACACACACATCTACTCACTCATCCGTACAGTCACTCATACTTATAGTCACTCAGTACAGGACTATTATATGCACTCATACACCTATATAAACACTCACATACCGCCACTCATCCATAGAGGTACTCACACACCTAGTCAGTCATGCAAAAAATTAAGCACACACCCATTTACTCACCTATACAGTTATACACACACCAGCTCACTTACTCATACAAATACTAGCACATTCTTACGCTCTTATACAATCACTGATACAAGCACACACTCATCCATACAGTCACTCTCACAATCACACACTCTAGCTTATAGCTATTTATATACTCCAACACACATATATACTGCCTTTCACATATGTAGTTACTCACACATGTACCACTGGGACATACATTCACTCACTAACACACTCTTACACACACTTACCCACCCATACAGTCTATCACAGATGCACTCTTGAAACCATCCACCCAGTGAATCACCCACTCACACATCTATGCACAGAGTCGCACACACCCCACCCACACAAACACTCAGGCACCCATACAGATACTCAGACAACCAATCAATAACTCATATAGACACTCATGTAGCTATTCACAAACCCATGCAGCCACTTACACAGCAACAGACAGACGGATACAGACATTCACCCAGTTTAGTCACTAACCCATGCATTCAGTAAGATACATTTAATCACTCACTTATAGAGTTAGTCACGCACCTACTAAATCATCCTTTCAGACACTTATACACCCACTCATTCTTCAATATGCCTTTCCTATATATATTAAACATATTTAAACTTTACAGAAACACACAGTCACTGGATGATGTCATCAGTGATGTCATTTGAGATGTCAACAGTGATGTCATCAGTGATGTCACTGACCATGTCATGAGTGATGTAATATGTGACGTCATCAGCAGTGCATTGCGGGCGCGAGTTATAGTTACCTGAACTAACTATAACGGGGGAATTTCACGGGTTTTGTATGAGTGCAATGTCCAACTAACTATAACTGTCCCTAAAACCTATGGTTTTTCAGTGAATTTGTAAGGTTTTTTAAATGCTAATTTCTAACTATAACGTGCCTGACACTTATGGTTTTTTCAGTGAATATATATATATATATATATGCCAAGGTGTATTGAAGAATGAGTGGGTGTATAAGTGTCTGAATGGATGATTTAGTAGGTGCGTGACTGACTGTATAAGTGAGTGATTAAATGCGTCTTACTGAATGCATGGGTTAGCGACTGATACAGACATTCACACAGTTTAGTTTGTCAGTTGGTGTGTAAGCGGTTGTATGGGTTGGTGAGTAGCTAAATGAGGGTCTATATGGGTTATTGATTGGTTGTCTGAGTATCTGTATGGGTGCCTGAGTGTCTGTGTGGGTGGGTGGGAGGTGTGACTCCGTGCATAGATCTGTGAGTGGGTGATTCACTGGGTGTATGGGTTCAAGAGTGCATCTGTGACGGGCTGTATGGGTGGGTGAGTGTGTGTATGGGTGTGTTGGTGTGTGAATGGATGCCTCAGTGGTACATGTGTGAGTAACTGCATATGTGAAGGCAGTATATGTGGCTGTTGGAGTATATAAATGACTATATGTAAGAGTGAGTGATTGTGAGAGTGGCTGTATGGATGAGTGCGTACTTGTATTAGTTATTGTATAAGAGTGTAAGTATGTGTTAGTATATGTTTGAATAAGTGAGGTGGGGTGTGTATAACTGTATAGGTGAGTAAATGGGAGTGTGATTGATTCTTTGCATGACTGACTAGGTGTGTGAGTAACTCTATGGATGAGTGGCAGTGTGTCAGTGTCTGTATAGATATGTGAGTGCATATGATAGTGCTGTATTGATGGATGACTGCATGTATGAGTGACTGTATGGGTGAATGAGTGGATGTGTGTGTAGATCTTGGAATTATTGAGTGGGTATGTACTAACTGGTATTGATGTGTCGAAAATGGTAGTCTGTATTTTAGAGTGGGTGTATCAAAGGTTATATTAGGGTATGAGGAGGTGCATCAGATTATCACGTGGATGATGTCATCAGTGATGTCATCAGTGATGTCATTTGAGATGTCATCAGTGATGTCACGGACCATGTCATGAATGATGTAATATGTGACGTCATCAGCAGTGCATTGCGGGGGCACGAGTTATAGTTAGCTGAACTAACTATAACGCCGGAATTTCTCTGGTTTTGTACGAGTGAAATGTCCAACTAACTATAACGTCCCTGAAACCTATGGTTTTTTCAGTTAATTTCAAAGGTTTTTAAATGCTAATTTCTAACTATAACGTCCCTGAAACCTATGGTTTTTTCAGTGAATTTCAAAGGTTTTTTAAATGCTAATTTCTAACTATAACTTAGCTGTATCCTTTTATTTTTTCAGTAATGTTCATAATTTTAAAAAATACTAATATGTAACTATAATATGCAAGAATTTTTTTTTTTTAATTATTTTGTTAATTAAATTTTTTTTTCTTTGTAAAATTAAATTAACCTTTTTTAAAATAAAAATAAAAACATTGGCGCACCTATCAGGCACCTGTCTCGATCGCTGCGCGAATTGAAGTAATTTGCTGACATATTGGTTAAGTCGTGCACGTTCCGCGTTACGTTTGCGAGTGGTGCCCGGTTTCGGCCCCGCTACGTCACGTACGTGAGTTGCGAAGTCACGCTGGGTGCGCGAATCGATCGGAAATTTTTATCCTTTAAAAGTATGTTTATACAAGTTTATTATATATATTACATCAAGAGATGTTTTAAGAGAATTATATAAGTTATATATTTGTAACCGCTTTAAAGATATATTATTTTTAAATGTATTTTTGCGGAACCGCGTTGGGTGCGGGAACGTTCTGTGCCACGGCGCGCGCCCTTCGCGAAGCCCATGTGACTTGAAAAGAAAGTTTATGATTGGTTTACAGACTTTTTATTCTAGAAGTTGTAAGAACCCACCCATTTTTCTTTCATTCTTCCAGGACCATCTTTAGAGACAGAGCTCTTCTCTAGTAGGTGTGTTTACATCTTTTTGGTGTTTATTTTTCTTCATCTTAAAATGGCTGCTGCATCTCCACCTGAGCAACTTCCACCAGAGGAAGAAGAAGATTTGGAAGAAGATCAGAAAAAGAAATATGAGAGTGTGATATGGGCATTTTTACTTTTCCACCAGGACAAAGAAGGTTAATTCAACGAAAGTCACTTGCTCAATTTGCGAACGAGTGCTTTCACGTGGATCACAAAAAAAATATTCATGTGGCACATCGTTGATGTTAAAACATCTTCAAACAATTCATCCAAAACGACTTGCCTGAGAACAACTAAGATGGCAACAGGAGAAAGAAAGACATGATGGGCCCAGTACTTCTTCAATTGGCACAACACCTGCCACCATTCATCGAGATTTAGGTCGTGTAGAGCAGGTCTGCATTAAATGCAGAAAGTCACTTTGCGTTGTAGAGCAGTCGATGGATGCAATCCTGATTGCAATCCAGAATCACCATTGTTAATTTTTTTTAATTTTCTTTCATGCCATGCTATTAAATTGCATATTTTTTGCCATGTTTTTGTTGTTGGCTCTGTTTTTTTCAGTTTTTGAATAAAATAAACACCAAAAAAATGTAAAAAATTATTTAAAAATTCAAAAAAACAAGAAAACAACAAAAGAAGAAAAAAATGGTTCTTTTTAGAACTGCCTATTTGGTTTAAAGAAGAAAAATATTCTGAGTGTTGTATGAATTGATCTGTGATTGATTGAAGGAGTAGATGAATAGAATCTGAGTGGTTTTGTAAGTGCTTTATTAATGTGTGGGTGCTTGTATTAATGCAAGAATAGTACCTGGGTGATCGAAGGACTGTATGGGTAGTGCCTAGATGATGGGAGGAGTAAAAGCATAGTGTATACGTAGTGTCTGGATAATTCCAGGAGTGTATCAGTAGTGCATGGGTGAATAGAGTAGTGTATAAGTAGTGCCTGCGTAATTTCAGATGTACATGGGTAGTACCAGGGGATTTGAAGGAGCGAATAAAAAGTGTGTAAGTGGTTAGAGTACTGCATGAGTAGTACATAGACAATTGAGGCAGTGCAAGTGTTTCTGACTGGGTCTTTGCATGAGTACATGGGTACTGAGTAGATGATTAGAGTACTGCAAGGAAACTGTGTGGTGAATTTATAAGTGTTTGGGTATTGTTAGAGTGTTTAGATTACTACATGGTAGTGGCTGGGTAAGTGGAGGAGTGTATGGGAAGTGAGAGGGTGATTGCTGGGCTGTAACAGTAATACCAGGGGATTTGAAGGAGTGAATGAGAAGTGTGTACGTGGTTAGAGGACTGTATGAGTAGTGCATAGACGATTGCAGCAGTGCATGTGTTTGTGACTGGATCTTTGCATGAGTACATAGTGAATCAGTAGTACGTAGCTGGTTAGAGGTCTGCATGGATACTGCAAAGAGAATTGTAGCAGTGCTTGTTAGTGTCTGTACCATTGCATAAGTATGTGACTAGTATCTAGATGATTACAGTGCTGTAAAGAGAGTACATGGTGTATTTATAAGTGCTTCGGTATTAGCGAAGTGATTTTTTAAGTACATCGTGCTAGATGGGTGATTGGAGAAGTGCATGGGGACTGACAGGGGGATTTCTAGAGTGCATGGGTACTACCAGGGTATTTAGAGGAGTGAATCAGTAGTATGTAGCTGGTTAGAGGTCTGTATGGATAGTGCACAGAGAATTGTAGCAGTGCTTGTGTTAGTGCTTGGGCCATTGTATGAGTACGTGAGGAGTGACTGGATTAATACAGTACTGCAAGGAGAGTGTATGGTGAATTTATAAGTGCTGGGGTATTAGCGGAGAGATTGGATTAGTATATGGTACTAGTTGGGTGACTGGAATTGTGTACGGGTAGTGACAGTGTCTTTGATAGACTGCATGAGTAGTACCTGGGTGAATTAATCTTACCTGTTTTCAAGTAGATATGAAATTAATAGTAACATTTTTTCACTTCTTTTTTTTGTAATGTAAATTTAAAATATTTTAAACTTTAGTGGTAGGTTCTGTAAAAGAGAAGAAACAAATTCTGTTATTGCATACAATTTTGCAACACAACATAAGTATACAATTACATCACATATTCAATTTGCCTTTTTTGCTGTCTTCAGATTCTATTGAATTTCACCATACACAGTGATTTCAATGTTGATCATCAATTGACAGCGGGCAAAAAAATACAATCAATAAGATTGTTAAAAAAAAACATATTTCTCTTCAAAATATCTACAACAAACTTAACTTTGTATTTATATTTTCACAAATGAACATCCTTAGTAACATAGTATATAATACAAAGATCACATATATGACCACCTTCTTTCGAACACAATTTTCCAAATGCAATATGAAAGAACAGAATCAATAATTGAAACCGTAATTATCAACATCCTCCCAATTGGACGAATGATGTTTCTGAAAATATTTCCATTGAGTATATCCAAAATAAACTTTTGAATTCATATTCACATCTTCCCAATAGGCCGAATGATCTTTCTGAAAACATTTGCAATAAGGATATCCAAGATAGACTTCTAAAATCATATTCACATGTTTCAAATAGGGCGAATGATGTATGTAAAATCATTTGTAGTGGAAATATCCAAAATATACTCAGTAATTCATGTTAATATCCTCTCAGAATTTTGGCATCAAAAAAATTAAATATGAATTTGGTAATTCATTAGGCAACCGAAATTTGAACTGTAAATGTGAATCATTACATAGTGTCCATCCTTTATTGCATTTTAAATACACAGTATAGTGTCCAGATATTGAAGTAGGTCCATCGTGGAAAACAATAGCAACTGTTTTAAAAGTTCTTCCTGAAATGGACACTTGACCGGCCACAACATTTTTAATTTTGGTTTCCAATTTTGTTACATCTGCTCTACAACGTTGCAGCATTAAAATAATATATTGTCCACACCTTTCTATAAATAATTTTGACAACATTTCCGATTTGCACTGAGTACATTCCATATCTTGATTAGCTGATTTCACTAGATCATTGAAAGACACTGTTTTCAAATCTGGTATTGTCAAATATATGAATCGTTCAGTGTCTATTTTAGTGGTAGATGAAAATGAACAGCTGTCACATCTATGATCCCATCAGTAACGTAGTCCAAACAGATTTTCAATTTGTATTCCTTCATCTTCTAATACTGCAAGCATAAACATAAGAAATTCCTGAGCATCTTGCTGTACATTCTGTGTAAATTGTGAAGACCCAGAACATATATCCAGAAGATTCCGCACATCAAGCAGTATGAATTTTCGTTTTATCAGTTTTCAACTTTTCAAAAATATAATGTAACAAAAAACAAAATCTTTTTTCTCGATTTTCCATAATTGCATGCTGTAGATTTTCAAAAAAAGACAACGTTCACGATTACATTAGCATAGCAGTTGATACCTGAACTATTTTCTAACTGATATCCTACAATATTAGCAACCGTGTTCCCTTCTATTTTCTTTCCAGACTCATCATTCTTTTCAATTCTTTTTTTCTTTGCAACCTCACTAAAATGTTTATCATATTTTCATTTTGGACGTATTAAACATTTTTCATAAATAGGATATTCACCTAAGCTAGGAGCATAGAGTCTTCTTAACCTATTGTACTCTTTTACACAATTTACATCTGCACAAACCTTTTGCTCATCAAAATCAATCAAATACAATCCGGATAACGTTCTTACTCGAGACAATGCAACAAATGCCAAACCCTCTTTAAACACAGAACTTCCAATATTTGCCAAAGGAGTGTCTACACTTAAACCTTGAGATTTATGAATTGTCACTGCATATGCTAAACAAACAGGAAACTGTTTTCTACGAACATACACATTTTTTACAAGCAAGAAACGAACAGAACAACGTCCAATTTGTTTCACCTCTTCAATCTGATCAAATTTAATCTTCAAAAATTCAATCCCGTCTCTATTTGCATAACTAACAAAGTCAACAACTTTCCCCATTGCTCCATTTACTAAACCTTTCTCAACATCTAAATTATGCCGTAATATTACCCAGCAGTTTACAGATACATATAAGGTCTTTTCCAAACCAGCAGTCTTAGATATTGATTTTTCCAAAGAGTCTAATTTTAACTGTAATTTCTCTGACAAAAGAATAGTTACTTCTTCATGTTCTATTTTATCAATAGCTACCATTTTCATTATCGGTTCATTCTCCGCTTCAACAGTTCTTCATTGAATGTAGAGCATTCTTTCAGTGTTGGCATAAGGCAAATTATAGATTTCTTTTCTGCAAGTCTTCGGTAGATTGTTTCAGGTGTAATATTTTCTTTTGGGGACAAGTTTCTTAGTAGCCGACTTTCTAAAGCATTTTTTCCATCCTTTGTTAAAACACCAATTCTAATATTTTGAAGAATGTTTCCATAATCTTCATCATTTGCTTGTTGCATTTTCTTAATAAGTTCCTTATATTCAAAATAAGTCCAAATGTTCACATTTCCAATACTTCCCAAAGATATTTTAGTGTCTTCATGAAGAAGGGTTTTAAAAACCGGTTGGCCTTTCACAGGTGTGAGTTGTAGTAGATCACCAAATACAATTACATGTTTTCCTCCAAATAAAACATCGTAATTTGTTTTTAAAATCTGCTGTATCCTCAAATGTACAAACGCAAGCATTAAGTTTGAGACCATACTTACTTCATCAATTACCAGAAGTTTCATTTTCTTCAGTACTCTTGAAACTTGAAACAAGCTTCTCCAGATAGCTTGTGATATTCCAACTTATTTTCATGTTCTACTGGTAACATAAGTAGACGATGTAATGTAATCCCTTTAATGTTGTGTGCTGCTAACCCAGTTGGAGCAGTTACAACACAAGACAAATGTGAATCCGTTGTATTCTGAAGATAACTTGACAAACATTTAATCAAGAAACTTTTCCCCATTCCAGCTTGTCCACTGATGTACATAAGAATAGGTCTAAATGATGTACATTGGCAATCATTCTTTTCATGCAGTAATCCATGTTGTATCTGTTGTGTAACTTGGTGACATATTTCTTTCTGTTCAGTATTCAGACGTTCCTCTAAATTTTCCAAATCAATATTCTCCTGTTGTGCTTGCTGCATCACCGTTTCCACTTCAGTCATTGCTATTGCCGCTTCATTTTCAAGTATGGCTTCTCCTAGTGGATCTTGACTTTGTGGAGCAGAACTCTGACTATCTTGAGAACTATATCTAGCTATTTCAGCTGCAATAGTTCTTTCTTCATTCAACATTTGGAGATAATTTGGAAAAATTGTATATTCAATGCTATCTTTACATGCATTGAAAGAATCTCCATAGCAGTCACAATTCCACAAAGAACCACCGCCCTGGGTTATGCTGTGTGAAGCACAGGGACACTCCTGGGACTTGTAGCCAAACAACTGCCAGGACAACACTCCCAGCCATCCATTCAGCACAGGCAGCCCACCCCACAGGGAAGCAGAGTCAAAAGGAAGGAAGGATGGGCATGCTGGGAAGGGGGGTGGAGGCAATAGCATGATGGGAGTTGTAGGCACAGATATTGCTCACCCTCACAATTGGCCCATCAACACCACTCTCAACCATGCTCACATCACAGGGAGTGGAAAAGGACTCACAAGATGGCTGACACTGGGTAATGCTGTGGGGAGCACAAGGCCCTGCTGGCAACTGTGCAACAACCAACACCAGGACACCACTGACTGACATCCTGAAAGAGAACTTGCACTCCCTGCAATGAAAGCACGTTCCATGGTGGGATATCTGGCTGGGTGGGAAGGAGGACTCACAGCACTGACCATAGTCACAAGCACCTCCCCTCACATACCCCCTCAACACAAACTCCACAGAACCCACCTGGGAGAATGCAATGCCTCACATCCTAACTCAAGATCACACAAAGAACCACCACCCTGGGTTATGCTGTGTGAAGCACAGGGACACTCCTGGGACTTTTAGCCAAACAACTGCCAGGACAACACTCCCAGCCATCCATTCAGCACAGGCAGCCCACCCCACAGGGAAGCAGAGTCAAAAGGAAGGAAGGATGGGCATGCTGGGAAGAGAGGTGGAGGCAATAGCATGATGGGAGTTGTAGGCACAGATACTTCTCACCCTCACAATTGGCCCATCAACACCACTCTCAACCATGCTCACATCACAGGGAGTGGAAAAGGACTCACAAGATGGCTGACACTGGGTACTGCTGTGGGGAGCACAAGGCCCTGCTGGCAACTGTGCAACAACCAACAGCAGGACACCACTGTCAGCCATCTTGCCATTGCTCTCACACTCACACACACTGAAGTCCACCCAAAAGCAAGTAAGTATGGGCATGCTGGGAAGTGGGGTGGAGGCAATAGCATGATGGGAGTGGTAGCCACAGCTCAACATCCCCCACCCACATGGGCCAGCAAGCTCACACTCAAGCATGCACACCCCACAGAGAGTGGAAAGCCCCATCAAAGTTGTCTGACACTGGTGCTCTGTTGTGGGGAGCACAAGGCCATGCTGGGAACTGCCCACCAACCAACAGCAGGACACCACTGTCAGCCATCTTGCCATTGCTCTCACACTCACACACACTGAAGTCCACCCAAAAGCAAGTAAGTATGGGCATGCTGGGAAGTGGGGTGGAGGCAATAGCATGATGGGAGTGGTAGCCACAGCTCAACATCCCCCACCCACATGGGCCAGCAAGCTCACACTCAAGCATGCACACCCCACAGAGAGTGGAAAGCCCCATCAAAGATGTCTGACACTGGTGCTCTGTTGTGGGGAGCACAAGGCCATGCTGGGAACTGCCCACCAACCAACAGCAGGACACCACTGTCAGCCATCTTGCCATTGCTCTCACACTCACACACACTGAAGTCCACCCAAAAGCAAGTAAGTATGGGCATGCTGGGAAGTGGGATGGAGGCAATAGCATGATGGGAGTGGTAGCCACAGCTCAACATCCCCCACCCACATGGGCCAGCAAGCTCACACTCAAGCATGCACACCCCACAGAGAGTGGAAAGCCCCATCAAAGTTGTCTGACACTGGTGCTCTGTTGTGGGGAGCACAAGGCCATGCTGGGAACTGCCCACCAACCAACAGCAGGACACCACTGTCAGCCATCTTGCCATTGCTCTCACACTCACACACACTGAAGTCCACCCAAAAGCAAGTAAGTATGGGCATGCTGGGAAGTGGGGTGGACGCAATAGCATGATGGGAGTGGTAGTCACAGATATTGGTCACCCCCACAACTGTCCCATCAACACCACCCTGAACCATGCGCACATCACAGGGAGTGGAAAACAACTGACAAGATGGCTGACACTGGCTACTGCTGTGGGGAGCACAAGGCCCTGCTGGCAACTGTGCACCAACCAACAGCAGGACACCACTGACTGACATCCTGAAAGACAACTTGCACTCCCTGCAATGGAAGCACGTTCCATGGTGGAATATCTGGCTGGGTGGGAAGGAGGACCGGATGTCAACCAAATACAACCAATGCAGACCATGTACACACCCCAACATTCATATAGAAATGCCCAAATAATGCAGGACAATGTGCTACACCAATATCAACCCCTGACTGTGACAACTTAGGACAATGCAATGTACAGGCCCGCATCCAGAGGCACAGTCACAACTGTCAGGTGTGTCAACCATTGATGCCTGCAGAAACATAACATACATTGTGTGTGTCTCCCAAAAACAGGTGATGATGGGGACACAGCAGCAGACGCTGAGGAGTCCTCGTCCCAGGCTCAAGAGGATAGGGAGCTCACTGGTGTGGAACAGCCTCTGCCCTCCTCGGATGAAGAAGACCTACCTGGCACCTCTGGAGCAAGTCATCATGCAGCACCAGCAGGACCACCAGCTGCACCCCCTGCACCCACCCCTCCAACGACTGTCAACACACATACCACCCCTGCCGACATGGACAGACCAAGGAGCACCACCACCACCAGCACAGGGACCCTGGACCAACATGGGGCCATGGACACCACCACCACCAACAACCCACAAGGTGGCCCAGGGTCACCTGTGCGTGCCACCTCAGGTACTGCACGTGTTGCCAGGGGTGGTGGGAGGGGTGGGAGACATAGGTCGCTGCTCGCAGAGGGGTCTGGACTGCATGATGACCCACAACTGGCACGCATATCCGTTGCGTACCAGTCCAGCACCGGAGAGTTCAGCCAGGTAGTGGGGCTCCTCAGGGACATTAAACAGCAGCAGGCTGCCCATCATGCCCGCTTGGACTCACACATGTCCCGCGTGGAGTCCAAGTGGGACACACTGCAAGAGATGACGGCGGTGCATAGGGACATATTACAATGCCTCCGCCAGATGAGCAGCAACCAGTCAACACCTCCCTGTGTGCCCACAACATCTGGTGCTGAAACAACTGCAACTGCCACAGGGAGGGCGGATGACTCTGGCGAAGAGTCCCCTGCACCCCAGCAGCCTGCACTTGAGGGTCCCCCCAAAGAAGAGGGGCCGTCCGAGGAGGGGCAAGTGAGAGGCCGATGGCCATGTGCAACCCCAGGAAGCCAAAACCTGTTCTGGATAATCACCTTTGTGCGCAAACTGTTCACCCTGTTGACTGCAACACAACTCTCCCACATGACATGGGGAGCTCAAGTTGGATCAATGTCTCTGATTACTGTGGACTTTACTCTGGACATTTCTGCTACCAGGACTTCCAAATCATCTAGGAACTTTGGATCACAATCACAATGTACAGCACCCACCATCCTGTGCACTATACTCACACATGTATGCCAATAAACTCACTAATACACCATACTTGCCTCTGTTGTGATTCCTATGTTGTCTCAGAAGTGGCGATGATGATCGGGGAAATGACACTGTGCATGCTAACTGCTACAGCAAGTACAACACCGGCATGTGAGTCATGGCGACGTCACACATATGAGGGAGGCACACCACCAGGGCTACACAACACATACACACCATGGCCATCTGACTCATCGCCTACACTGATGTTGCCAGGAAATACGTTGCATTGCACAGACCCAACACCTATTCACAGTCTGTGTTAACTAGCCCACTGGTGCAGTAAGCAAATGTCAGTCAGATGTGTGATCACAGACAACGCACATCCCAAAGTGAAGCACAGGTTTATTACACATTTGCAACATGTTGTAACCACCACAGATGCAAGGTAATCCCACCTGGCAGCGGGCACACAGTCAACAAGTGTAGAAGGAAGGAAGTCCATGGGTGTGGTGCACATCACCTCTAGGGACACAACAGCTACCACCCAGGAAGTCGAATCACGGTGTTGGGGATCACAGTTGACCAAACGACTCTGAAAGTACCCTGTGAAGGACAGAAATGACACACAGTCAAAAGCACTGAAGAACAGGACAGAACTGCAATACTCATGCACAATACATGTTACAAGATACCCACCCAGAACCAAGTTAGCATGTCAACACTGTTGGGGAGTACAGACTACCTGCAAGGACACATCGCTACACGCATACAGTCATGTAGCCCATGGACACACTCAAACAGCACCAGAGCACCACCAACACATATCATGCAAACTCACATCATTGACATGACATCTCTGGATACTCACATTCAGCTGAAGAAGTTGGTGATGAGCTGTGTGCGGACATCACCATCATCATCATCATCATCACTGGCATCGTGGTCCAGGCCAGGATCCTCCACAGGTGGTGGACGTTGGTCATCGTCATCCAGGATGAGAGGCAACTCCTTCCGCACTGCCAGGTTGTGGAGCATGAAGCAGACGATGATAATCTTGCACACCTTTGCTGGGGCATATGGGAGGGACCCTCCTGTCTTGTCGAGGCAGCGGAAGCGGCTCTTCAGGAGACCAAATGTCCGCTCAATCACTCTCCTGGTCCGACCATGTGCCTCATTGTAGCGCATCTGGGCTGGTGTCACAGGGTTCCTGAGGGGTGTCAGAAACCACGGCATGTTGGGGTATCCGGAGTCACCTACATACAGACAATTGCACATTAGCAGAGTTGGAAAAGAGGGTGGAACACTACATAGCAGAACACACACAATGGTACAAAGTCAGTACACACCAACAAGCCAGGCACGCTGGTTTGGCATCTGTGCCATCATCCTCAGGATGTGACTACTCCTCATCACGTAGGCATTGTGTGCAGAACCAGGGAAACGGGCACACACGTGTGAGATGCTCATATCTGCAAGACAGACCACCAGTGCATTGACCGAGTGGTAGTGTTTGCGGTTACGGTAGGCCTGCTCTTGGGCCTGTGGTGGTACCAAAGCCACATGTGTCCCATCAATGGAGCCAATGACATGCGGCATCCTCCCCAGGGCATAGAAGCCACTCTTCACGCCAGTGAGTCGTTGGAGTCTAGGGAAATAGATGTACTGGTTCAGGTATATCAACATAGCCTCCAAAACATCCCGGAACACACGGCTGAACATGGTCTGTGACATCCCACCAGCAGTCGCCAGAGTGTGTTGAAAGGTACCGGTGGCAAAGAAGTGTAGGGCTGCCATCACCTTCACCTTGGGGGTCAGCGCTGTAGGGTACGGGCGGCCAGGTTGCAAATGTGGTGCCAAGCGCACTGCCAAATCCTCAATCAGTTGCCTGGTGAAGCGGTACCGTCGGATGCTGTCACGTTCCACCATCGCTGCCAGGTCAGGGAATAGTCTATGGACAGCTGGTGCCCTGCAGTGCATAGGTGAAGAAAGCAAGATTGTCAGTCACCCCACATATGTGGCATTGAACACATTCAACATCACATGATACATCATTATGAGGCACAAGTACATGATGTGTGCAGTTCCGTAAGGATATGTATGGCACATACATGGCCAACATCTAACATCACAGTTCAACAAGTCGCATCAATAAGTCCCAGGTCGTGCCATTGGATATCATGAGGCCGTGTCCCAGTTACCATCTCCTGCTGCCAAATTACAAACACACCCCACAGTGACATGTGAGGACTGATGTGCCCCAGGCATCACAGCTCAACGACAGGTAGATTCCCAGGGACCCTGTATTGCCACATGGACACTGGCATGACATGGTGTATCATGTATACACCACAGAAAAACAACCATGACCCCCACAGGTAGTGGTCCCTGTTGCCTCGGCAGGACAGACATGGACGTCTGTGACACACACGCACAACATCAAAGTCCATGCACAAACAACGTGGATGTGGAGACTGCCTCCCATTGTGCACATGAAATCAGAGACATTGGTAACACAACATGCACACAGACTGTGGAGGACCATCACCATTGTGCCAATGGGTCACCCTGGGTTAAACATACCATCCCACATGGGACTCAGGGGGTATGTGACATGACATACACATACACCACCGTGAAATGTGACCATGCCACATGCTCAGATATGAACAGTTGCACATCACAGTGGTCATGTACACGAAACACCAAGGAATCTGTCCCCATGAACACGTGCACAGCCTGGGGGTGGCTGCCCCCAAGTGACACCCACAGAACAACATGTTCACCCCATACATGGAATAGGTAATGCAGCCTTACATGCCGTAGGATACAGTTTGGACAGGCTGTGGTGTTGTAGGTGTGCCCCTCACTCCCTGGGAAGTATATGTGGCTGGCATATGTTCACCTGTGACAGGCATGGTGACATATGACAGTGACTTGTACAGGGACGCGTTGGACAGCAATGGACCGATCAGTGCGCACACATTGGCCATTGCATTCAATGTGCATTGGTACGCGTTGTATTCGCAATACGCGTTGGACAGCAATGGACCGATCAGTGCGCACACGTTGGCCATTGCATTCAATGTGCGCTGGTACGCGTTGTATTCGCAATACGCGTTGGACAGCAATGGACCGATCAGTGCGCACACATTGGCCATTGCATTCAATGTGCGCTGCTACGCGTTGTAATCGCAATACGCGTTGGACAGCAATGGACCGATCAGTGCGCACACGTTGGCCATTGCATTCAATGTGCGCTGCTACAGCGTTGTGATCGTACTACGCGTTGGACAGCAATGGACCGATCAGTGCGCACACGTTGGCCATTGCATTCAATGTGCGCTGCTACGGCGTTGTAATCGCAATACTGCGTTGGACAGCAATGGACCGATCAGTGCGCACACATTGGCCATTGCATTCAATGTGCGCTGGTACGCGTTGTATTCGCAATACGCGTTGGACAGCAATGGACCGATCAGTGCGCACACATTGGCCATTGCATTCAATGTGTGCGGGTACGCATTGTATCCTAGGTACGTGATGAACAGCAATGGTCCGATCGGTGTGCCACGGCCGGCCCATTGCATTCAATGTGTGCGGGTACGCGTTGTATCCTAGGTACGCGATGAACAGCAATGGTCCGATCGGTGTGCCCGTCCGGCCGATTGCATTCAATGTGTGCGGGTGCGCGTTGTATCCCTAGGTACTTTCGATGAACAGCAATGGTCCGATCGGTGTGCACAGCCGGCCCATTGCATTCAATGTGTCGGGTGCAGCGTTGTATCCTAGGTACGCGATGAACAGCAATGGTCCGATCGGTGTGCCCGTCCGGCCCATTGCATTCAATGTGTGCAGGTACGCGTTGTATCCTGGGTACGCGATGAACAGCAATGGTCCGATCGGTGTGCCCGTCCGGCCCATTGCATTCAATGTGTGCGGGTACGCGTTGTATCCTAGGTACGCGATGAACAGCAATGGTCCGATCGGTGTGCCCGGACGGCCCATTGCATTCAATGTGTGCGGGTACGCGTTGTATCCTAGGTACGTGTTAAACAGCAATTGTCCGATCGGTGCGCACCCATTGGCTATGGCCTGGCCTGGCAACGGACGCGTTTTCAAAATTTGAACGAGTCTGATGCTGTAAATTCAGTTGGTCACCCACAACAATGTTGCAATTTCATGGGTGTCATGAAGTTGAACATTTGAAGGATGCTGGGGGCGTGTGTAAGTGGTGCAATTCCATGGATTGGCCAGATTCAGAAGATGCAAACGACTTGGACCTATCACTTTGGACACATGGGACAGTATCTGCCTCTGCAGCACACATATAATGCTGGCTGTTCCCCTGAGACCTCACTTGCCTGCACTACATGCTCCAGGACGACATCTGCCACTACACTGCTGCTGTCTCTGCCCCCTCTGGACCCTGCAATGGCACGTACTGTGGAGAGAGCCCCAGCCTTCAGCACTGAGGAGAACCAGGCCCTGCTGGACAGCCTCCTTCCACAGTACAGCAAGCTGTATGGGAAAGCAGGGGAGCAGGTGAGTGTTCTGTCCACTGCCTTTCTAAATGTGCATGTTGTCTGACTAGCAAGGCTAACAGTCTGCACACCACTGGCTAGCAGGCTCACTGAGTAGTTGTCACGCCCCCCATAGTGTGTAGTTACATGCACTGGACAGGAATAGTGCAGTGACAGTGCATTTAAACAAGGTTTTACTGCCCAGGCAATGATACCATGTAGTAACTGCTGGCATACTGTCCATGGCCATCGTTGCACTGCCTGTGTACATCATGTGCCCCTGTGATTGAGACATGTATATCCAACTGTGTAATGCACGGTTATGTTGCACGTGTAGTAATGGCATTCTCACTTTGTCATCCTCTCAGGTTGATGCCCACCAGAAGCAGAAGATATGGCTGACCATCGTCCGGGCAGTGAGATCCGTGGGGGTCTACAATCGCCGGATCCGCAACTGCCAGAAGAGGTGGCAGGACCTTCGGAGCTGGACCCGGAGGATCGCACGGGTCCAGCTGAAGCTGTCGCCTCCTCGCAGGAGGGGCGGACACCGGACCCTGACCCCCCACATGCTGAGGATCCTGGCGGTGGTCTTCCCTGATCTGGATGGGCAGCTGAAGGCCAGAGAGCAGCAAGGAGGGGATGAGTCCACGTCTGCATTGTGAACTATGTCTGCCATGCTATGTGCCCTCCTCTGGCCTGGTTAAACTTCCACAGTACATCAGTCTTGTGGTCCAGGACCCATGTCCCTCTATTGTGCACTGCCCACTCCTCATCTGATACCCAGGTGTGGCCCTTACAGTCAGGGTATTGTGTCACTTGGGTACTGTGTCCTTGCAGTTTGCTTGACTCAAGGTGGGGGACAGCATCTGTTTCCCTGACTCTGTGGTGGGCATCATGGGTGGGTCCATTGCTTACACAATGCCTGTGTTCTGACATGTGTTCTGCGTGTTACTTTGATATGTGGCCCAATTGCTGAGCTGATCCACCACATGTGCCTGGGGTATCTGGCACACACCCATGCTGCGGGTGGGAACAATGTTTGGGCCCCAGGAGTGTGTATATAACGTGTGTCACACATACTTAGCCAGCTGCCTACTGTCCAGGGCTCATCCCTCATTCATGTGGGGCAGGACAGTCATGCCTACTCCAGGCCATACAATACACTCTGTACTCCCACTCCCGTGTACCAGCTGACACATTTTGCTCAGTGATTTGTCCCCTCAGGTGTCTGCCTCTGTGTCAGTGTGCTGTGGCTTCGTTGTCAGGTCTGCTGGGGTGTTCCTCGGTTGGGGCTCCGCATGCCACCAGAGATGTGACCATAGGAGATGATACTTGTGTGACACATAGGTGTTTGATCACCTGACTGTGCAGACTGGGGTATGTGAATATGAAGTTCAGGCAGCTGTTTCCCATTCACAGCAGATTGTGAGGTGCTCAGGTGCAGAGGGTAGTGTTACAGGTCTCCCATATGTCCAATGGGTATGACCTGGACAGATGAGGGTTCAGATGATGTGGTGTGTGGGGGATGTACATGTGCACTTGTTCAGCTCCAGGACTTGCATTCCCCATGACCTACTATTGTGACACAGTGCAGAGTGTTGTTGTCTGGCTGCCCTGCCCATGTGACTGGAGACAGTGATGTATGACTTAGCAGGCATGGCTGTGCCATGGCATGTGACTTCCTATTAGTGATCCTGCAGGGGAGTGACATGTGCTACATGCACACCATTGTGGCAATGGCTATCAGGACATGGGTGCATCATGGTGTCTGTCGCTGGTATGCATCACATGCATTTCCTATTTGACTCTGGGCATCCCTTTCATCCGGACACCTGTACTGACTCAGTGGCAAGAGTTGTGATGTGTGCATGTCCACATGCTTCACCGGGTTCTCTGCACTGTCCAAATACTGTGTAGGTGGTGCATGTGTCCACACTGGGGTATTGCCATCCAACAGACACCAGACAGATGGGTGCAAGGCCAGGTGGGATGTGAGTGCCATGGTTGACCATCAGACTGACAATTGACTTCTCCTGTTCTGTTTGTGCAGTTTTAGCAATGTTCAACTAAGGATGCCAGGGCTTGCTCTGTAATGTGCTGTACTTACTGTGGTGTGTGCGTTCGGTGCAGGTGACTGATGTCTGTCTGTTTCCCTATTGTTTGCAGATACATCCACGGCCACAGGAGGGGACAGCTCCACGGACCAGGAGGAGCCGCAGAGCCAGACTGGGTCAGCAGCCGAGGAGTGGTCGGAGGGACCCAGTGGCACGGAGGGCGAGGGGAGCCACACCGAGGAGTCCTCAGCACCATCCACCTCAGCTGAGGACCTGAGCAACTCGGATGATGACTCCCTTATGGAGGCGGGTGTCAGCAGCCACCACACCCCATCTAGTGTTGCTGTCCCCTCCACCACCACCACCACCACTGCCCTCCCGTCGGCTCCCATTCCTGAAGTCCGTGGAGGCTCCCATGTTCGGGAGCGTGTCTCCTTCGGGCCAGGCACCGCACCCCCTGCCCCTGTGTCCCCTGCTGCCCTGAGTGAGGAGTCTGTGTACCTCCTCTGCCAGCTCCATGTAGGACAGACAGCGATGCTGAGTGTCCTCCATGCACACACCAGTCTGTTGACTCAGCTGGTGTCGTTCATGGAGGGCATCTCATCGGGCATGTCTGACCTACAGAGGGGCAATAGGTCCATGGACTCCTCCCTGACGGCAGCAGTGTCCCTCCTCCGACAGTCCCTCACCCCTCCTGCCTCTGCCCCATCCACACTCCCCAGCACCTTACCCGTCCCAAGCACACACACACTGGCACAGGCACACACCAGCACAGACACATGCAGCACACAGACACACACGCCACAAACAAGACGCACACGCACGCACCGTCAGGGGACTGCAACCACACTCACAGGGGATGGGGCACAGGCACAAACACACGCATCCACAAGCACTGCGCAGTCCTCAGTTGCCTCTCCCTCCAAAGAACCCTCCCTTGCCTCACCTGCAACCCCAAACACACAGCGGCTCTTCCTCTGTGACCTTGGCCTCTTCCCCTCCGATCCAGCTGATCCAGCATTCAGGGGGAAGAGGAAGCCCACCAACCCAGAGCGGAGTGCCCCTGGCCCGCGGACACCATCCCCCAGGCGCAGACCGACTGAGGCCCCTACCCGCAAGTCCCCCCGGTCCCGGAAGAGCAAGACCCCACCGCCGCCCTGCAGCTCAGGCCCCCACTCCACAGGTGCCCCCACCACACCCTGCCCCAGTTTCCCCCACCCACAGATACACCATCCCCAGAAGGGTCAGGCCTTCTCCCCCTGCCACTTGCTCTTCCGGCCCCCCCCGCTGCGCTTGTCTGTACCACTGATGTGGTGAGGGTGTCCTCCCCCTCTGTCCTGCCCACCTTACCTGATCCCCATTCTCCTCCCCTGGAGGTAGGCACTGCAGTGGAGTCACTATCACCCTGTCTGACTTGGGCACTGCAGTGGCGGACCTGTCCACTCCATCTGCAGGGTCCACTGCAGTCGTGCCGGCACCCACAACATCTGAGTCATGCCCCCCAGTTGTGCCGGCACACACCATGTCAGACACCTCCACTGCAGTTGTCAGTGGCTCTCCAGCACCCACCACCCCTTCCCTGCCTCCTCCTGGTGAGCCCTGATCCTGTCCCTGCGGTGCCTGGCCTGTCCCCCCGTATGCCCCTCCTAGGGGATTGTCCCTGGTTTTGATCAGTGCAGGCATGCGTAGGGTGACATCTGCCACTGTCACCCTGTATTGACTTCCTTGATGGACTAGCCATTGGCCTTTGTTGATTCCTTACAGTTTTTCCAAGTTTTGACCCCACATATGCTGAATAAAGCAACTTTCTGTTCTCTAGTGCTTTTACTTCTGATGTACATGATGTTGATGACGCTAACCATGCCCTTGCTGCAGTGATGGTGATATTTGGTATCATGAAAATGAAGTGTTACTATGCAGGAACCCATGTGGTCCAGGGGGACAGTGTCCTATCCTGTGGTGTATCCATGTCATCCTTAGCAGCATCTGAGGGTGTCATGTTTTCAATATTTGGCAATGGGATTTCCTACTTACATTAGCAATGTCACATCTGTGGGTTCCACCCATGCACATCTGTTGTGTTTGCCATTGTTCAATTAGTCTACTTCCCTGACCGTGTGGCCATCTCCACTGGACATTCAGGTTTGGGCATCAATGGGGAAGGACTCATCTGTGTTGTCAGTGCAACTTGCTATACATGTGTGTTGGATCTGTGCTGTTGATTTCGTTGACATTACCATGACCAGGCTGATGTGAAGGGAGCCTTCATTTTGTGCTAATTGTTGACTGTGTGACCAAGTGTTCTGCTGACATGATGGAGCCCTACTGATGCGACATATGGCACAGCTTTCCTCACACAGGAGTGGAGTCCCCTCATGGCAGTGTGTACTCCTGTGACATCTCGTGCGCCCAAGGTGTGTGTTGTATGAGCATGTCTGTGTGTTCACTTCCATTTTGCTGGGCATGCTGGGATCCCTAGTGATGTTCCTGTTTGTGATGCTTGCTGAGTTGACCTATGTTCCCCCAAAGTCTTCTCCCTGGGTTCTCTGTGATGTGGGTGCATGGCACATTACTGGTCATCAGGGTGTCACCCATAGGTGTGTTTGCTGTCAGGGCTGAGTTTGTGGGCAGACGCTGATGTGTAACAGTCAGTATTCCCCTTTGCGCTTGTTGTTTACACCTGTCATGTGATTTCTGGTTTGTGTTAGCTTTCATTGGTTGTGACACGTTGTGTGTGTGACTGCTGGCACTCCTCAGGGCTGCAATGTTGGTAGTTGCCTATGTGTGTTCTTTGTGGGTGACCTTGGCTTCTTCATAGGTGTGTGACTGTGGCTGGGATCCCATTGGTTGGTGTGGTATTGCCGTCATGTCCATGTACAGCGTAGTGTGCAGTGTGTCAGACATTCAGGAGTCTGGTTGAGTGGCCATGTGTGATGTGTTTCTGCACCTTGGTTCCCACCACCCCCCCGGGATTGTCATGGGTGCATGTGCAATGTCACCAGTTTATGTGAGCTTCACTGCTGCACATTGTTGGAGGTCGAGGTGTGTGGTGTTGAGTGTGTGCAGATGAGAGTTGTTGTCCGGCTAGACCCGTGCCTCCATGTTGGCCTTGGCTGACAGGCCGTGCTTATTGATTTGTGCTTGTGTAGGTGTGATGGTAGTTTGTTGCTCAGGACACATGACTGTGGTTCACAGTGTGAACGACATCTAGCTTTGTCATCACAGTGGGATTGTAATGCAGCCCAGGGTCACCAGATTGGGGGGCCCTGGGGGTAGTGCTGTGGTGTCTCTGTGTCTTGCTGTGTCAGTTGCTGTTCCTACATGCTTGTGTGACATGTGTGATTTGAGCTCCCTCTCATCTGACAATGCCTGATTGCCCACATAGGGGATTTGGATCCATGAGTTACCTTTGTGTGGCACTGTATGCACATCTGTGTAATTGGTATTCAGGCCTCCTCATGTGTTGTGTGGTTGCCTGGGGACACTGGTACCCCCTCACCTGTTATGTTTGATGTGCAGTGTGGGTCTGCCTGTTTGTGTATGTGCATCGGCACCACTGCATTGGCATATCTTAGGTGTGCCATTGGCTGTATGTTGTTTGGTGTGTTTGCCCTGCTGTCCCTGGGACTCCTAGGTCATCAGTCAGCACAATGATCATTGTGTGTGTGTCCCATTGCTGCCATGGTATGGTATCTGTTCACCTCACATCTACAGTCTCCACTGGGTATCTGAATTTGTGTGCCCATTGGTGCAAATATGTGGGTCTGCATTCTGATGGTCACTTCTGTCATTGTGTCATTGATGAATGTTGACAGTGTCAGCCACCATGGGTGATGTTTGTCTGCACATGGCCAAAGGTATGTCTTATTTGCACTGCACTGTTTGCCTCCCCCATTCTATGTTGCTATGGGACACAAGCACTATGTGTTTGTTGTTCTGTGACCAGGAATCATCCATGCAGTTTGGCAGTTGCAGCTTTTTCTTTGTCAACACTTACATTTTGGGCACTGTGATGATGGGGGTTTGGACCCCATTGCCACAATGTTCAATATGTGCTTCAGCTATGGACCCCACACTTACATTTTGGGCACTGTGATGATGGGGGTTTGGACCCCATTGCCACAATGTTCAATATGTGCTTCAGCTATGGACCCCACACTTATATTTTGGGCACTGTGATGATGGGGGTTTGGACCCCATTGCCACAATGTTCAATATGTGCTTCAGCTATGGACCCCACACTTACATTTTGGGCACTTTGATGATGGGGGTTTGGACCCCATTGCCACAATGTTCAATATGTGCTTCAGCTATGGACCCCACACTTACATTTTGGTCACTGTGATGATGAGGGTTTGGACCCCATTGCCACAATGTTCAATATGTGCTTCAGCTATGGACCCCACACTTACATTTTGGTCACTGTGATGATGGGGTTTGGACCCCATTGCCACAATGTTCAATATGTGCTTCAGCTATGGACCCCACACTTACATTTTGGGCACTGTGATGTTGGGGGTTTGGACCCCATTGCCACAATGTTCAATATGTGCTTCAGCTATGGACCCCACACTTACATTTTGGTCACTGTGATGATGGGGGTTTGGACCCCATTGCCACAATGTTCAATATGTGCTTCAGCTATGGACCCCACACTTACATTTTGGGCACTGTGATGATGGGGGTTTGGACCCCATTGCCACAATGTTCAATATGTGCTTCAGCTATGGACCCCACACTTACATTTTGGGCACTGTGATGATGGGGGTTTTGACCCCATTGCCACAATGGTCATGGCCTGCTTGCATTGTGGGTGCCACACACATTTATGTGTGGCACTTGTGATAGGGGTCACATTGTATGTTCACAGTCCTGTTCAGTGTTGTAGGCATTTGACACAGTCTACACACGCTTGTCATGGTGTTGGGGGATGTCTTTGTGTTGCATTCTTTCTGCTGGTGTGTGCTTCTTGTGGCATGTATTTGCCATCCTGTGAGTGGGGGTGTTGTTGGTGGTAGGCATCCAGCCCCCCATGGGTAGAGGTGGTAGTAGTAGTAGGCATCTGGCACCCCCTGGGTAAGGGTGGTAGTGGTGGTAGGCATCTGGCACCACCTGGGTAGAGGTGGTAGTAGTGGTAGGCACCTGGCACCCCTGGTTAGAGGTGGTAGTAGTGGTAGGCACCTGGCACCCCTGGGTAAGGGTGGTAGTGGTGACAGGCATCCAGCCCCCATGGGTAGAGGTGGTAGTAGTGGTAGGCACCTGGCACCCCTGGGTAGAGGTGGTAGTAGTGGTAGGCACCTGGCACCCCCTGGGTAAGGGTGGTAGTGGTGACAGGCATCCAGCCCCCCATGGGTAGAGGTGGTAGTAGTGGTAGGCATCTGGCACCCCCTGGGTAGAGGTGGTAGTAGTAGTAGGCATCTGGCACCCCTGGGTAAGGGTGGTAGTGGTGGTAGGCATCTGGCATCCCCTGGGTAAGGGTGATAGTAGTGACAGGCATCCAGCCCCCCATGGGTAGAGGTGGTAGTAGTGGTAGGCATCCAGCCCCCCATGGGTAGAGGTGGTAGTAGTGGTAGGCATCTGGCACCCCCTGGGTAGAGGTGGTAGTAGTGGTAGGCACCTGGCACCCCCTGTGTAAGGGTGGTAGTAGTGACAGGCATCCAGCCCCCCATGGGTAGAGGTGGTAGTAGTGGCAGGCATCTGGCACCCCCTGGGTAGAGGTGGTAGTAGTAGTAGGCATCTGGCACCCCCTGGGTAAGGGTGGTAGTGGTGGTAGGCATCTGGCACCACCTGGGTAGAGGTGGTAGTAGTGGTAGGCACCTGGCACCCCCTGGGTAGAGGTGGTAGTAGTGGTAGGCACCTGGCACCCCCTGGGTAAGGGTGGTAGTGGTGACAGGCATCCAGCCCCCCATGGGTAGAGGTGGTAGTAGTGGTAGGCACCTGGCACCCCCATGGGTAGAGGTGGTAGTAGTGGTAGGCACCTGGCACCCCCTGGGTAAGGGTGGTAGTAGTGGTAGGCATCTGGCACCCCCTGGGTAGAGGTGGTAGTAGTAGTAGGCATCTGGCACCCACTGGGTAAGGGTGGTAGTGATGGTAGGCATCTGGCACCCCCTGGGTAGAGGTGGTAGTAGTGGTAGGCACTGGGCACCCCCTGGGTAAGGGTGGTAGTAGTGACAGGCATCCAGCCCCCCATGGGTAGAGGTGGTAGTAGTAGTAGGCATCTGGCACCCCCTGGGTAGAGGTGGTAGTAGTGGTAGGCACCTGGCACCCCCTGGGTAATGGTGGTAGTAGTGACAGGCATCCAGCCCTCCATGGGTAGAGGTGGTAGTAGTGGTAGGCACCTGGCACCCCCATGGGTAGGGGTGGTAGTAGTGGTAGGCATCCAGCCCCCATGGGTAGAGGTGGTAGTAGTGGTAGGCACCTGGCACCCCCTGGGTAGTGGTGGTAGTAGTGATAGGCATCCAGCCCCCCCTGGGTAGAGGTGGTAGTAGTGACAGGCATCCGGGCCCCTATGGGCATCCCGCCCCTATGGTGCTGCTGTTTCTGGTGTAAGTAATTTGTGCATCCCTCTGTGTGTGTGTGATATGTCGGGTACGTGTAGTTTGTTTTTGTGGTTGGTGTCTGACTTACCTTCTGCGCCGTACGCGTCCGTGCCTGTTCCGGTAGTAGATGTAGAATATTGGTAGGATCGGAACAATGGGATTCATGGTTGGTTCGTCTCGTTCGTCTTTGTCGTTGCTTTGCCTCGTCCTCGTCGCTTGCGTGTTCGTCTCGTAGCCGTGGATCGTGTTGTGGCGCGAATCGGAGCTTATGTGCGCCTCTCCCGGATGCTTTGACATGCCGTGCGTAGCGACGGGTTCGGCGCGTACGGGAAGCGCATCGTACTTGTCCGGCCAGACGGGGCTGCTTTTTGGCTTCCGGGCGACTCGAATCTGCGTTTACGGATCCGGCTCGGTCGGGGATCAGGACCTGGATTGGGTGAGTACGACTGGGTCAGAATCTGTGCTGTTGTGCGCATCATACTTGTTCGTTCGGATTAATGTGCGGATCGGTCGGGAAACAGGCATTCGCATGGCTTTTTTCCCGATCGAATGGCGTTAGGTGCGCCTCCGACCGAGATCGGAATCGGCCCCAGAGTTTCCTGTGATTAATCAGATTTCCTTTGGCATGCTTTACCAAACATCCTTGAGATCCAATTACAGCGTATTTTCCTTCATTTATATTTTCCGTAACATTTTTTAAAAACTATAATGTTGCAGTATTTCATATAGACATATGTTTTCCAGATATGGACTTCTATTTGGATAGTACGTATCCAACATATTTGTTTTCAGAATAACTGTACTTTCCGGTCCATTCAGTGCCAAGTATTCAATTTCTTGTACAGATTTCAAAACTCGATTTCGTGTTGCAGCAAGACTTAGACTTATCCAGATGATTCCTCTTGACTTTGAATATAAACTTTCAGATGTCAATCGATCTGAACATTTGTAGGATCCAATTTCTCGATGTGAAAGCATCTTCAAGCTGAAGCTGTACAATTTTTTGCTAAGTGTCTGCTCCTGTGAAATTTCCTCCCACATTTCTTTCAATTCTGTTTTCTCAGATTTCGTAATATATGACGTGACATAGCGAGCAACAGCAATTGAGTTATCTGCAACATATTGTATGTCCATATTTGCATTTCACATCTTCAAAATCACCGGATTGTAATCATTAATGTACTTCGATTCTTCTGTTCTTTTTATATTATAAGTATTTTTAGGTGATTTTCGAGTGATAGTATGCCTCACTGCTGACATAAAACTGTGCACTCTTCCTTTGGAAATTACTGGACGTGGAAAGCCAAATTGGCATTTTGTGTAAAATTTATCCTTTGACTTATATTTCCTTCGGCAATATTTTCCACATCGATGACTTTGAAACAGTAAAACCTGCTGTCTTAAAATATTTTCTCCTCCTGTTTTCGGAATCGCACAGGTAACATAGTCTTCAATAAAAGATAAAACAGTCTCAGTCAGTCAGTCAAAAGTACTTTATTCGGTTAATTTAAAACCATAAAAGCATTCTATAAAATAAAAAAAATAAAAATTAATTTAACATTTGTTAACAGCGATGATATTGCACTAAGTTATGAACATAAAATAGACAAAAACAAACAGTTTAAAATACAGCTTTAAAAAACCCCAATTTGTTAAAAGTTAATTAATGCTTGACTAGGTCATAGAGATCAAACTCACTTTTTTCCCCCTTATTCTCACTGCTGCAGTAAGGAAACTCGCTATAATAAAAATTTCCCAGACATTGGAGAGCAACTGTAAATACATAAGTGCTGGTTTTGCTTGTAAGAATCCTTTGTCCTTTAGGATTGGAACGATAAAACATTTCCGACTGTGCAAAAAGTGCTTGCAAAATAAAACAATGTGCAGTGTATCCTGGGTGGAGAAATTGTCACATGAACAAACTGCCAGGTCCTCCACCCTTCTCCATCCCGGGGGATCTGCAAGGAGAAAATTTAACTGATTCAGCCTGAATCTTACCAGGAGAAAGCAGTGGTTTGAGTTGGTAACTACATTCAAATATGGTTCAATTGTACAAGACGTTTTTAGCAATTGATGGGCACGTACCGTTGGTTTTGCCAACTCCCTTTCTTCTCTTTCCATGAGTGCCATATATAAATAAGATTTCTTCGCCCACTGGATATCACCCTTTACCAATTTATCTGGGGAAATAAATAGTTCAGGCCATCCCAGTTTCTCTGCCAGCCTTTTTACATGGCACAGCCAAGGAATGCTACTAGCTCGGTCTAGAGCTAAGCAATCTCTCAAAATTTCACGATTCATTTCAAGTTCAGGATTTAACCAAATTGCTATCCATTTTAATAAAGGTGCTATTGCAATTAAGTCCTCCACAAAGCCTGTCCCTGTCTCTTGATGAATAATATATGTTGGCATAGACTGTGGCACTGATAGCAAGTTTCTTAAAATTTATTTTCAACTACTTGGATTTCCTTTGCTTCCCTAAAACCCCATAAATCAGAACCGTAAATTGCGATGGAGGTACATTTTGCTCTATATACATTTAACAGTGCTTGCATTGGTTTTCCCCTAACCTGCATGCAAAACCTAGAACTGCAGAAGTCGATCTAGCAAATACATTTCTCTTTGTGTTCATTTGCGAGATCCACGAGCCCTTATCATCAAATAAAACACCTAGGTAAGGGAAAGTGGTAACCCTCGTGATCGCATTACCCTCGCAATACAGACTTTTGACCCTTTTGGGTTTAAGACCTACTATCATTGTATGTGATTTTGAAAAATTTAGACTTAGGTCAAAGATTTCATAAAAACAGCAAAGGAGGTTAAAAGACATTGTAGACCAACCGCAGTTCTTGCTAATAGGGCAGCGTCATCCGCGTATAGGAGTGCTGGGATCACTCGCTCCCCCACAAGCGGAATATCTTTGCTTGCTTCCCCTAAAACTTGATCCAGGTTATTGCTATAAAGAGTAAGAAGTAGGGGAGCCAGAATACATCCCTGCCTAACACCATTAGCGATACATATTCCCTGGGTACAGTTCCCCCTTTGATCGTACCTCACTGTAGCCGTCAGATCCTTATGCAGGTCGGCAAGGAAATGGACAATATTTCCATCCACACCTAATTTGATAAGTATAGCCCATAGCTTGGATCTATTCACTCGGTCAAAGGCCGAGGAAAGATCCATGAACGCCAAATACAAAGTGCCCTTCTTGGCAATGGTATACTTCCCAATTAGTAGGTGCATGTTCAGGCATTGATCGGTGGTGCCCCTTCCTTTCCTAAATCCATATTGCAGATCTGATAGGGTATTAGATTCATTTAACCAAGCCGTGAGTTTACTAAGTACCACCCTTCCAAGCACCTTTACAGCAGAGTCTATAAGTGAAATTGGTCTGTAACAGCTTGGGTCCTCTCTATTACCCTTTTTAAAGATCGGCACAATGACTGACTCAGACCATGACCTGGGTAGACCTAATTTACATGCCAAGTTAAAAACATTGGCCAGTAGTTTGGACCAAAATGTTACGTTAGATTTAAAAGATCGGCTGGGACGCCATCTGGTCCAGGGGCTTTGTTACTTGTCATTTGGGTTATCGCCTCTACTACTTCTAGCTCTGTAAAAACCATAGTGTATGCCTTGACTTCAAATACAGTAGCTGAAGACCCTTGAGTCTCCTGGTCACCATATATAGATTTAAAATGGTTGAACCAATCCTGCTCCTGTATATTACATTCAAGAGGACTGCCCATAGATTCTTGAAAAAAGGGTTTGTTTACAATTTCCCAGAAATTAGCGCTGTTTTTTATGACATCAGTGGACAGTAGATCGTTCCATGCCTCATGTTTGATCTCTTTTTATGTTTATTTATTGCCAGTTTATATTTTTTCCTTAAAGCTGCTATGGCACTTTTATCTTGTGGTTTAAGTTTTAAAGACGCTAGCAGCTTTCGGTGGGCTACTGAGCAGTTATGATCGAACCACCTCGCCCCTATATTTTGGCTCTCCCTAAAAGGGCGTTTAAGGCCAGATGCCACCTGAGTGCAGATTTTGGTGTATGCTATAAGGACCTCTTTACCCCTTAGGTTGTCATCTGAGCAGAGGTCTATCTCCCTTCCAAAGGTATTCAACAGGTTCGCTTGAAAATCCCCCGGCACTACCATACTCCACTTAAGTCTACAGGCCTGGTCTTTAGGTCTTATATTAGAAGTGCAAGCACATCTTTTCGATTTCCGGTTATTTTTAAGACCGCCCGACAGTGTCAGATGTATAGGGTTGTGGTCACTAAACTGAGACCACGTGGTGGTGTAACCTATCACCCGGGGGGTTAAAGCTACACTAATAAAAATATAATCAATAGTGGAATGCATTCCCCTACCTTTAAAGGTAGGAATATCATCAATATTATGCGTTGTATTAGGATAGAATAAACCATGATCCGCTAAAGTGCCCTCTAAAAGTCCACCCTGTAATGAGTGTTCAAAATGTATCTCTGAATGTATATCAGGACCCAAGCTGTCAAAAACGTGACAGTTCAATTGACATCTATGTACATTAAAATCACCTAAAACAATAACCGAATAAGGAGAAGTTTGTTTCCCACTGTACAACTCAAGGAAACGATTCAGACTGACCAGATGTTCATTTACGATAGTTCTATCGAATGAATTATAAAAATTTACGATGAGCAATTTAGGTGCATTAGTGGAAGTAATCTGTACTACTAGACAATTCGGTGAACCTGAGTCCAGTTTACAATGATTACCTGCAACTTTTAAGGAGATCAGGGTCAATAAACCACCCTTTGCCCTGCCAGCTACTGAAGATTTGGCTGGCTCCGAATAGGTGGTATAACCATCCATCCATAAATTATTCCCAGTATCCCAAGTCTCCTGGAGCCCAATCATATCAAACTCACTTAAAAGACTTTCCACCTATCATCATCTGACTTATTTTTGAGTCCTGCTATGTTCCAGCTTAGTATCTTAACATGCTGCCCTAAATTATTCTCTTCCCCCTGTGCTTGTTTAAAAATACAATTCATATGGTTATCTCCATCTCCAACTCCATCTCTACTGTACCCTTCAATAAGTCTCATCCGAATCAGTTCCAACTTTAGGTGCATCCTTGATCCATAAAAGCATATGTATATGAGGAGCACCTCCAGCTTGGTATTCCTTTCTCCCAAAAAAATCAATAACTTCGCCAATAGGTGGATTTTTTTATTACAGATGAAAGACATCATAGCTTCAAACCTATGATTAAAATATCTGCAAACATTTACAGGATCCAGAGAACACAGTTCTCCAGCTGTCTTCAATTCAATATTTTCTATATTTGAATTTGCTTCTCGTAGAAAATCCAGTAAATCATCCCATGTGTATTCAGCACAGCTAAGGGGCCGATTCCGATTCGGGCCGGAAATCTCTCCGACAGAGCCGGACCCGGAGAGAATTCCGACCGAATCGGACTCTGGCAGTCCGACCGAACGAGTACGATGCGCACGCATGCACCCGGACTCGATTCGGTCGGACTCCCATTGAAGTCAATGGGAGCCGGTTGTACAACACGTACGGGGGCTCCCATTGACTCAATGGGTGCGAGGCGAACAAGGGCGCCCCCTACAGCGAGTACGCGTCGAAGCGCATCGTGCCGTACATGCACAGGTAGGGGGGACCCATGGGTCCCCCCTGTGTGCGACTCGTGCGGCCACGCGTACAGGGGGGTCCAACGCGGACCCCCAAAGTCCGGCTCCGACTGCTCTTTGGAGCCGGACGGTGCGAGTCGGTCGGACTGCTCGCGGTGCGCATCGTACTTACCCGGCCGGGGAACGTCTCCATTGCGCGGTGCGAGTTGTGTCCGTGTGAGTCGGTCGGAGCGTGTTGAAGCCGCGTACGAGTCGGTCGGCGATTTCGTGGGCGCTTGCATCGTACTCGCTCGGCCGGACCCGCGTACGATTCGGTCGGGAAACAGGGCTCCGAATCGGATCCGGTAAAGCCAAATCCGATTCGGAGCCCTACCAGCCGAGATCGGAATCGGCCCCATAGTGTAACAAACTACGTAGGGGCTCCTAAGTTTCTTAACATACATTTTAATTTCCCATGACGTCGATACCAATATTCATTAGTGCCACGTTGACATGCCATCAAATTAATTAACTGTGATTCTAAATGTTCGTCTCTTTCTTCAACTTTGTCCATAAATTCCTTTGCAGAAACATGTGAAAGATGCGTTCCTGTTTTTAATATATGGTTGACTGCATATGAAAGTGCAGACAGATCACTCTCAAATAAATGATGAAACAAATATGGAATACACTGGCGAAATCTTGGTTCTTCTGAGTATAGTCGTAAAGAACGATATTCTGAAGCTGGAATCTGAACTGGTCGTTCATCAAATCGTCCACCTTTTCCAGTAGGGAACAGCTGTGGAAAACAACGAGCTTCCAAAAGTTTTTCCCACACACTCATAGGAGTTCCTTTTGCTTTTTTCATCTGGAACAATTGAATAGTATCTCCTATCAGTTCTTTTGAATGTAGAGGATGTATAGTATAATGTTCATAAATTTCTTCTTTTCTTGAGTTCTCCACTTTTTCTATTTGTCCACTTGAATTGTGTGTTTCATCTTCTATACTCATTTCTTCTTCTTCTACATTTACATTTTTATAGTAAATATTTTTTTGCACCAGATATAATGTAGCCTTTTGGACTTTTGTGACATCTACTAACTCTTGCCATATTTTCCGACTCTTTGTGGGTACACCATTAACAAGAATGACTACAGGTTCAGTATCCTCTCTTTCTACACCAACACTTTCAACATTTTTCTTAAAATCTAAAGGTAAATAAACAACTCTTCCTTTTAAACCTCTTTGTAGATCTGTTGGAGGCACCTTACCTGTTTTAGGCTCCATACGAATTATAGCCTGAAACGGGTGCACAGATTGAATAAGGATGCCCTCATATGTATTTAAATCTTTAAGTTCTGGAGGTATAGCTACTAATTCTAAGTCATTATGGACAGCTCTAGCTGGCATTTTGTTCTCTTCTAATTTATTGTAACAATATTTACAAATACATTGTACAGTACCTAACTCAAAACGACCTTCCACAAACAGATAAGCAGCAAATTCTCTCCATTTATCATTGTTTTCCTTTTCACTTTTTAAAAACACATCTACATTCCTAGTTTGAATTTTATAATGAGTCCGTCGGCAACAAATACAAACATAGTTGGGATTTTCACCAGAAACTACTTTAAACTTTGTTGTTTCTTTTTCAAACTTCACATCAGTAATATCTTCCATCTCTTCTTCAACACCTACACTTATCAAACTCTCACTTTCTCTACACTCCTCTTGACCAGCAAAGAAACGTAACTCTATATCATCACAAACTTTTTTACATCCAACACTGAACCATGCAAAAGAGCTGTATTAATTTCATTTAGACATAATGCAGGACTTTTCACGTAGTATAATCTTCTAACTAACTTCCGCATTTCAGAATGATGTACTGCTAACATTCTTAAATGATGAAAACGACTTTGACACACTTTCCTTGAAAGACAAGCCAGAGAATGACCTTGCAACCCTGTATTTTTCTCACTTTGCAAGGATCCAGTCCTTGTAATATCTTAATCTTCTCTTTCACAGTTTTTCTTCCATATTCTCTTAACAAATTTACTAAAATATCAATAGATTGTTGACGTATACTACAAATACTACTACAATCCCATGTAAACACTGGAGCCTGGGTACGTCTCCCTTGAACTTCCTCAGCTATTACTTCTTCAACATTTCTAGGAACTATCTTTTCTTTTTCAATTGGACAACCATTTTTCAGTTCGTAACAATGACCACAGGTATCAACTGCATGCACTAATGTATTTTGTTGAAAATAGCTTTCTTCATTAAAAAAAGGTTCCGTACTAGAAGTATGCTTCCACTCCCCGGAAAATATTTTACAAAAATTAGTTCTATTTACAATTCTTTTCTTTTACATTTGTCCTTCATACACTGCATTATTGTATTTAAAGTCTTCAATCTTTTTAAAAGTAACATAAACAATTTTCTTTTCAATTCAAATGCTTTTTCAATTACACTTAGAATCTCCTTTTTTTGTCTGTAAAATGCTGATCTCCTTTTATATATTTTACATTTTTTTGTAAATTTTGGAGTACTCTACTTTTATACAATCTTTTTCGAATTTCTGAAAATTGTTTCTTCCTGCTTCCAACATAATTCTTTTTCCGATAATCCAATTTTCCAGTTTTTTCTACATTTTTCCTTTCCTTTCGTTTCACTGTTCTTGTTCTATCTCTCTCTTCTTTATTTTTAGAATTCAAAAACTCTTTACAAGTTTTAAAAAAATCTTTACTTCTCTTACCAGAAGGCTTTTTCTTTAAGGATCCATGTTGTACTTGATCTAATTGCTCTTTTCCTTTTTTTTTTACATAGGCCTCTTTTCTTCGTTCTCTTTTTCTTTGCTGTTTTCTTGTCATTGTAACTCTTTCTTAATAATTATGCAAAATATCTGTAAAAAAAGAAAAGCTTTGAAAACAATTTAATATAATTAAAATAATTATATATAAATATTCACATGTAGAACTATAAAAATACATACAAATAAACTACATTAATGATTTGAGCAATGGAACAGTGCTACCTGCATAATTGTAGTAGTGTATGAGTAGTGTGAAAGATACTAGAGCACAGCATTAGTAGTACACATGTGATTGTGGAACTGCATGGTTAGAACCTGTCTCATTCCATGAATAGATGGCTAGTGACTAAAAGATTACAATACTACAAGGAGAGTGCCTGAGCGCATTTATAAGTGCTTAGGTATTGGCGGAATGATTGGATAAGTAGATAGTGCTCGATGGGTGATTGGAGAAGTGCATGGGAGTGACAGAAGGATTCGTAAACTTCATAAGTACTAACTGGGTAATTAAAGGAGTGTATCAATAGTATGTAGCTGGTTAGAGGTCTGCATGGATAGTGCACAGAATATTGTAGCTGTACTTGTCTTAGTGGTAGGCCATTCCATAAGTACATGACTAGTAATTGGAATGATTACAGTGCTGCAAACAGAGTGCATGGTGAATTTATAATTGCTTAGGTATAAGCAGAGTGATAGGATAAGTAGATAGTGCAGGATGGGTGATTGGGGAAGTGTATGGGACAGACAGGAGGATTCCTATACTGCATAGGTACTAACTGGGTATTTAGAAGAGTGTATCAATAGTATGTAGCTGGTTAGAGATCTGCAAACATAGTGCCCAGAATATTGTAGCTGTACTTGTGTTAGTGGCTAGGCCATTCCATAAGTACATGACTAGTAACTGGAATGATTACAGTGCTGCAAACAGAGTGCATGGTGAATTTATAAGTGCTTAGGTATTAGCGCACTGAATGGATAAGTGTATGGTGCTGGATGGGTGATTGGAGGAGTGTATGAGTACTGACATGGCAATGCCTGCTCTGCAAGGACAGTGCTTATGGGATTTAAGTAATGCATGAATCTCTGCAGCTACTTTACCTTTTTACAACTACTTTTAATATTACACCTAGCCAAATACAAAGCAGGAACCATTCACATTTCTCTGCTATAAGTCTCACCATATTACTCAAAAACATAAATGGATGTCTCTCTACCACAACACTATCTACACCTCATAAATCCACAGAACAAACTTCAATTTTAAACCAAGCAGCAAGAATTATGTGGCATATTTCAACTGTACTTCTTTACAGTAGCAGCCCCTAAAACGAATTTCGTTGCACGCACTGAAACGCAAAATGCGTTTCAGCGCGCAATGAAATTCGTTTTATTTATTTATTTGTTTACATTACTCCGGTTGGCCGTGACCACAGTTTACTATCCCCCACCCTACCCGTCCCCCGCCCCGCCCCGCCCCACGGCACTCCCTCTACGTGCTGCTACTGCTTCTTTAGAGACTTATAAAAACTAGTCTCATCACTAATACCTTAACTCAACATATGCATTACCAATTTCAAATCAACATCTAAAATTATGCGGTATACTACTAATATACATATCCACACACTGAAACAAACTGCCATAATCAACTATCCCTATTCCAAAACACACATAATACTATGTAAATTTTTTATTAAACACCATTTAAATACATTACAAAAAACTGAAATAAACATTTCTTCATTACAAAATATATCTCAAACTTCAAATTTCATGATTTATATTTTATCTTTAAAAACAAATGCACCACATAGTACACCTCACAAATTGAGAACTCACCATTCAAATTGATTTGTAGATTATGAAGTATCAGAATCTCACACCGGATTTTCTTATGCACACAATCAATAAAATGCACTGCTCTTAGCAAAACCAATAATGGCCAACTTTCCCTCTCTTTCTCTACACATATAGATGTAAATAACAAATCACATTGCTTCCCTGATTATTTCAAATTCTAAAACACATTTCTATTGGTTACACATATCAACCCTTGCCAACTGACTTCTAACTGACCCCAAAATGCCTCTAGTATTTTCTTGAGTCGCGCCTGCACCGTGCACCGTAAGCGATGGCACTGCGAATCCAGACGGGAGTTTAAAAATATATTACAAATAATTGTACCACTTTTTTTTTAAAATACACTACTTCTAAAGATAGCACGGACTTGGGAAATCTTACTGTAATAACATATTACTTTAATATTTATAACAAATTCACATTTTAATGTCACAATTAACTTTCTAACCTACCCTCATTCTCCTTAATGCCTGTTTCCATAGTAACAGTTCATGCAACACTCAACTGAACTGACAGGTCACAAGTTCAGCAGACAATGTTGCAAATACAAACAGCAAGTATGCTTGACTTTCCAAAATATGAGCTTATCCTATGTAATGTACCTTTCAAACATTTTTTACTAACCAATAAGAAACATGCTTTTTAAAGACAGAAACATGCACCCTATTTTTGACTATATAATGTTCTTAAACAGCCAATCATGTATCTTCTTTTTTAAAAACAGCATCTTGTCCACCATTTTAGATACCTCTCATTCTACCAACTGTCTACTTCGACTACACACATCTTTTCAGTGCATACAGGCTTCCCTTCAAGATGCTTAGAGTGTGGATTGTGGGACACAGCTATGTTTTCTGGTGCAAAAGGTATGCTGAACACAGAGGTATTGACAAAGATCTAGCTTTGCAAAATGTGGACATTAAATGGATTGGACAAAGAGGATTAAAGTGGCACCAATTGATGCCTTTGGTTAAAACCTTCTTACATCTCCAACCCCCTGACCTCATGATTGTGCACTGTGGTGGCAATGACCTAGGCACAATGACTGGGGTAGCTCTGGAAATGCTAATGAAGGACACCTTTTCAGAATTGATGTTGCTTTTCCCCCAAACTGCCATTGTATACTCTAACATATGCCAAAGGCAGAAATGGAAGTGGTCCAATCAATTTTGTCCACAGATTGAGAAAGCTAGAAAAATGTCAATAAAGCTGTTTCTGCTTACCTCAGAGACCATAGTATGGGATCCATATACAACAACAATCTGCGTTTCGATATGGATGGCATCTACAGGAATGATGGTGTACATTTCACAGATAAGGGAAACAGAGTCCTTCTCAACAACCTAAGGCTCTGCATCGGCACTTACATGTAGCTAGAAAAATCTCCAAATAAACACAAGGGCTCTTTTTAGAGCCACCTAATAACCAAACATATAATTTAGTTTTTGAAAAAATATATATTTTGTTTCTTGCTTGGAGTCGCGCACCCAGTGCGTTCACACGGGGGGCCGCGCTGAGAGCCGCGCACCCATCGCTTTCACATGGGGGCCACGCTGAGAACTGCGCTAGAGTCTAGACTCCATTTTTCTTTAAAAATGCTTGCCATCATGTTCATTATTTTAAATAAAAAAACAAACGAGAACAGGGCTGTGTCGGCCCCCCTCCCATGGCCACATATATATATTTTTTTTAAGCAGGGGGAGCTGAGTGGCCCCCCTCCTGAGGCCTCAATTGGCCCCGGGGACCCCATCCCCTGGGGCAGGCCTTTATTTATTTAATTTTTTATTTTGGGGGGGCCGTATGAACTCCCTCCCGGGCCACTTCTACCCCGGGGACCCCATCCCCGGGGCAGGCCCTATCCCTTGGGGACCGTGGGGGGAGACCCAATGCCCCCACCGTCCCGTCGGCTCCCCGCAAAATAAAATACTTTTTTGGGCCCTGGGGGTCCTTCTGGGACCCCCTGAGCAGGCCTAGGGGGTCAGGGTGTTTCTACCATGCCCCCTTCCCTTGTTTTATATCTTTCTTTCTCTGTTTTCTGGTGACTCGCTTCTACCGAGTCACAAGATGGCTGCCAACACTTCGTGGTTTGGAGTGCTGACAGCCAATTAGAATGAACCTCGTGGTCATGGCAGCCAATTAGAATGAAGCTCGTGGTCGGGAGGGGTCGCGACTCCACCGCGTCCCTAGACATCGAAACATTTATTTTTTGAATTTCTCAGCAACTACTGAACGGATTTACACCATTTAAAAAAAGGTCACTTTCTGAACCAAGCACTACCTTTTTGCCAAATTTGGGGTAATTCCGTTCAGCAGTTCGGGCTGTAGCCCGTCTCAAAATTTACTATGGAAATTAACATGGGGAAAACGCGTTTTGGGACCCCCTTTTTTCTCAGCCCCCGCTTGACGAATCACCCCCAAAGTTTCAGGATAGGAGCTGACCTGCTAGCCCCGGGGACCCCATACCCTGGGGCTGGCCCTATCCCTTGGGGACCGTGGTGGGGACCCAATGCCCCCACAGTCCCGTCGGCTCCCCGCAAAAAAAATACTTTTTTGGGCCCTGGGGGTCCTTCTGGGACCCCTGAGCAGGCCTAGGGGGTCAGGGTGTTTCTACCCTGCCCCCTTCTCTTGTTTTATATCTTTCTTTCTCTGTTTTCTGGTGACTCGCTTCTATTGAGTCACAAGATGGCTTCCAACACTTCATGGTTTGGAGTGCTGACAGCCAATTAGAATGAACCTCGTGGTCGTGGCAGCCAATTAGAATGAAGCTCGTGGTCGGGAGGGGTCGCGACTCCACCGCGTCCCTAGATATCTAAACTTTTATTTTTTTAATTTCTCAGCAACTACTAAACGGATTTACACCATTTAAAAAAAAGGTCGCTTTCTGATCCAAGCACTACCTTTTTGCCAAATTTGGGGTAATTCCGTTCAGTAGTTTCGGCTGTAGCCTTGCCCAAAGTTTCCTATGGGAAATTGATTTTTTGACTCTTATTTTTTTAATTTCTCAAAAACTACTGAACGGATTTATACCATTTAAAAAAAGGTTGCTTTCTGAACCAAGCTCTACCTTTTTGCCAAATTTGGGGTAATTCCGTTCAGCAGTTCCGGCTGTAGCACGTCTCAAAATTTCCTATGGAAATTAACATGGGGAAAACGTGTTTTGGGACCCCCCTTTTTTCTCAGCCCCTGCTTGACGAATCACCCCCAAACTTTCAGGATAGGAGCTGACCTGGATAGACTTTTTGTTTGGAGAATTTCGCGAAGATTCGTCAAACGACGCCAAAGTTATTAGCAAATCAAAAAATGCTTTTCCTATGGAAACTAGGTTCTAACTATAACTACCTACTGGCGACCGCCAGTAGGTAATATATATATATATATTGATGTGATCAAGACCGCGGTTAGCGGTCAAAACGCGTAATGCCGGGCACTTGCCACATCATATTTCACTGATGCCAGAAATTTGAATAAACGCACTTGAAAGAACTGCACGTTGTGGTCCGTACCTGATTGCTGCCGCCGTAGAGTTGGTTTGGTCAGGATTTGTTTTCTCCATATATATATATATATATATACACATATAGTTGTGTATATATATATATATTCACTGAAAAAACCATAGGTTTCAGGGGCGTTATAGTTAGTTGGACATTTCACTCGTACAAAACCATAGAAATTCCCACGTTATAGTTAGTTCAGCTAACTATAACTCGCGCGCCGCAAAGCACTGCTGATGACGTCACATATTACATCACTCATGACATGGTCAGTGACATCACTCATGACATCACTGATGACATCTCAAATGACATAACTGATGACATCACTGATGGCATCACTGATGACATCATCCTTGTGATAGAGTGGCAGACCTCCTCTCACCCTAATATAACCTTTGATACACACACTCAAAAATACAAACTAACATTTTCAAAACAATGGACATACCAATACCAGTTACAACACACCTATTCAGTAATTCCAAGATCTACACACACATCCACTCATTCACCAACAGTCCCTATACAGTCACTCATACATGTACTCACTCATCATATGTACTCATACACCTATACATCCTGTTACACACCGCCACTCATCCATAGAGTTACTCACACACATAGTCACACATGCAAACAAAGTATCAAACATCCATTTACTTGCATATACAGTTATACACACACTACCACACTTACTTCTACAGAAACTTACACATACTTACTCTCTTAAACAATCACTTATAGAAACACCTACTTATTTGTACAGGAACTCTTCCAATCTCTCACTCTCACATATACTCACTTATATACACCAATACTCACATATACTAGTTTAAAACATATGTAGTTACTCATAAAGACACTATTGAGACAGTTATTCACTCACTAACACACCCATACACATACTCACCCACCTATACAGTCCTGCACACATGCTGTCTTCAACACATACAAACAGTGAGTCACTCATTCATGCATCTATGCACTAATAATACCCCCCACCGAACCATACAGACACTCAGACACTCATACTGATACTCAAAAAACCAACTAATAACCCATATAGACACTCATGTAGCTACTCACCAACCCATGCAGCCACTTATACACAAAGTGAGAGACTGATACAGATATTTTCATATTTAAACATTACTCACTAACCCATGTATTCACTAAGATACACTTAGTCAGTTATACAATCAATTTTACAAAAAAATCATCCATTTAGACACTTTATACCCATTTATTCTTCCATCGACCTTGAGATATACATATATAAAACATATTTAATTTTCAGAAAAACACACATTCACTGGATGATATCATCAGTGATGTCATCAGTGATGTCATTTGAGATGTCATCAGTGATGTCATGAGTGATGTCACTGACCATGTCATGAGTGATGTAATATGTGACATCATCAGCAGTGCATTATGGGAGCGCATGAGTTATAGTTAGCTGAACTAACTATAACGGGGAATTTCTATGGTTTTGTACGAGTGAAATGTCCAACTAACTATAACGCCCCCTGAAACCTATGGTTTTTCAGTGAATTTCTAAGGTTTTTTAAATGCTAATTTCTAAATATAACGTGCCTGAAACCTATGGTTTTTTCAGTGAATTTCTAAGGTTTTTTAAATGCTAATTTTTAACTATAACGTGCCTGAAACCTATGTTTTTTTCAGTGAATATATATATATTTATTATACTATGTATACATGTGAAAATGTCTCGGTCCCCTGTTTGCCTCGGTGGCACGAAAAAATGGGTGGAACTGACGCCAGCACGCCGACGAGGTCCTCTTATGGCTCCGATGACGTCATACGGTGTCGCGAGCGGAGCCGTGCTCGTTGACGTGGGAGAGCTAGGAAAGAATTTCCATGGAATGCTGGTGCAGGGGATATTCACCTAAGTGTTCAGGCTAGTCCTTTGGGAGCAACTGTTTATGTTGCTACTCCAGAAACCGAAACCAGTGATCCGAGGGCAGAGGCCCTGCAGATGGCACATGAGGTGGGGTGCCCATTCGTGTGCACCGGCGGGGCAGCGAAGTGGCAAGCACCACAACCCACAAAAAAGGTAACGAGGGCACTGAATAACACAGGATCTTCTCTTTGTATCTGGCAGGAACAACGAAGTTAAAATGCCCTAGTACCAATGGGTCACGCGGTACGGTCATACTGCGGTGGGACGCACACTCGTTGACCTCTCATGGCACTGCTCCACACTTCAGGGAGGACGCTTTCCATTAGCTATGTTTTCTGATGACATGTCGCGCCAGCCCCGTCCAACAACAGAACTCCTTTAGATCCAAACAGACTCTTCCACTCTCTCACCGGAAGTGAAACCAGGCCACGCGGACACTTTCACAATACAACAGCCGGGAATGAACTTTTCGGTAAAAACCACATTCCTTCCTCCTAATTAATCAAATAAACGCCTCACTGAAGAACAGGGGCCAGCTTCGATCGGTAAACAGCTGTTACAACGACTTTTTACTTTGCGATACCATTACAACGCATGCATTACCACGCATGCGTTGTACATCACAAAGTCATTACTACGCATTTTTAGAACGCATGGTCATTTACCACGCATGCCTTTACAACAAATTTAGTTGTAAAGGTATGTATGGTAAATGACCATGCGTTCTAAAAACATGTAGACGATCCATGTCGTTGTAAGGAAACAGAGGCTGTTCCACTTCCTCATAACGACGTGCACCGCCCCTCAGAGATGACGTGAAGCAGGAACCATGAGGAGAGAGGAACCATGAGGAGTGAGAGGTAAGAGGGATTGGGCATGGGGTGGGGGTTTCTTTTCTAGGGTTTAGGGTAGTTCAGTGGTGTTTGGGTGGTGTAGGGGGTCGTGCTGGGGGTAGTGTTTTAGGGTTTAGGGTAGTGCAGTGGTGTTTGGGTAGTGTAGGGGTCATGCTGGGGTTAGTGTTTTAGGGTTTAGGTAGTGCAGTAGTGTAGGGGTCATGCTGGGGGTAGTGTTTTAGGGTTTAGGGTAGTGAAGTGGTGTATGGGTAGTATAGGGGGTCATGCTGGGGTAGTGTTTTAGGGTTTAGGGTAGTGCAGTGGTGTTTGCGTAGTGTAGGGGGTCATGCTGGTGGTAGTGTTTTAGGGTTTAGGGTAGTGCAGTGGTGTTTGGGTAGTGTAGGGGTCGTGCTGGGGGTAGATTTAGGGTTTAGGGTAGTGCAGTGGTGTTTGGGTAGTGTAGGGAGTCGTGCTGGGGTAGTGTTTTAGGGTTTAGGGTAGTGCAGTGGTGTTGTGTAGTGTAGGGGGTTGTGCTGGGGTAGTGTTTTAGGGTTTATGTTAGTGCAGTGGTGTTTGGGTAGTGTAGGGGTAGTGCTGGGGTAGTGTTTTAGGGTTTAGGGCAGTGCAGTGGTGTTTGTGTAGTGAAGGGGTCATGCTGTGGATAGTGTTTTAGGGTTTAGGGTAGTGCAGTTGTGTTTGTGTATTGTAGGGGGTCATGTTTTAGGGTATATGGGAGTGCAGTGGTATTTGGGTAGTGTAGGGGGTCATGCTGGGGTTAGGGTTTTAGGGTTTAGGGTAGTGCAGTGGTGTTTGGGTACTGTAGGGGGTCGTGCTGGGGGTAGTGTTTTAGGGTTTAGGGTAGTGCAGTGGTGTTTGTGTAGTGTGGGAGGTCATGCTGGGGGTATATTTAGGGTTTAGTGTAGTGCAGTGGTGTTTGGGTAGTGTAGGGAGTCGTGCTGGGGGTAGTGTTTTATGGTTTAGGGTAGTGCAGTGGTGTTTGGGTAGTGTAGGGAGTCGTGCTGGTGGTAGTGTTTTAGGGTTTAGGGTAGTGCAGTTATGTTTGGGTAGTGTAGGGTGTCGTGCTGGGGGTAGTGTTTTAGGGTTTAGGGTAGTGCAGTGGTGTTTGGGTAGTGGAGGGGGTAGTGTTTTAGGGTTTAGAGTAGTGCGCCCAACCAGCCACAATATCCGTGGACAAAGTGGGATCCTGACTCTTTGGAACGCTCCGTCAATTGAATAATTTGGGTCAAGGGCCCTGCCACGTCCAAGACCTATCAATTCCTTTCTTGGGATCCCTCATATACTTGGAGAAAAAGGTACATAGTTTCTCATCAATTTCAGGCGTGTGTGCCACCTTCCCCTTCAGTGAGGGCCTGGGGCATTCTCCCCTCATCCTATTCCTGACCTCCCTTTCAAGGGGTTGATGGATTTTCCACACCACATACTCTGCCACTTTGGCGTCAGGTGTCCACTCTGCCGACCTAGGATGGTAAATTTGGGTAGGCTCGAACATGTCCGAGTGGACCCCGTCCCCAACCGGGGACTGAGAGGAGTGGGACTCTGGACGGCAGGGACGCCCCGAGACCTTATCCTCATCGGAGGAGAAATTGTCCTCCGATACACCCTCTCCCTCTAAGGGAAACCCGCCGTCGGGGTCTACAATAGTGGTGACAGTGTCGCAATTTTTTCCGGGCCCCTCCTCCTCCCGGCAGGGTGCATGTTTTAGCGTTCGCGCACTCTTGAGGAAGGTCTCCGTAAGTTTATCAAATCCTTCCAAGTGCCCCGCGTTATGCTTAACGGCCCTTTTATTCCCCATCTGGGAGCTACTTGGACCCGCCACCACCAGATCTGGGTCACTGAGCACCCCAGGGATGCTTTTCGCCAGCTTATCAACCTGATCCCTAAGAGGAGCCAGCTCCCTAGAAATAGCCAGAGAGAGGGCTTTGTCCACTGCTGGAGGGAGATTTTGGGGGGCCATTCCTCCTCCACCTTCTGGAAGGAGGAGTAAAAATGGTCTTCTGGAGAAGACATGATAGCAGAGGGTGTGAGCACAGAACAAATGCCCTTAAAATCCTTAAGACAGCCCCCTCGCCGGTGCTCCAACAGCTGGGCTTTCCCCGAAGCTGTTATAAGAATAGACTGAGGCGCAATACCAATTACCACCACCAGGTGGCGCTGGTCACAGCATAGCAGTGTCAAAATTAGGCGAGGGTTGGTCGGGAATCAAGCGGACACTAAAGGAGTGACCGGATTCCCAAACGCGCGTAAAGACCAGCGGGAGCGCTCGACGGAGCTGCCTCGCTCGGACCAGACGCGCCTGACAGGATCTCACCGCACGCAGAGCACACAGCGGGAGAAACTGCGAGGGGAGAACGCGCTCGGGCAAGAGCCTGCTGCGCAGGGAATATGAAACAATACCAAGGCAATAATGCTAATAACGTGCACAAGAAACCGCTATACAAACAGCAACAACGTCAGATTAAGCCAAGAATGTAAGGAATGCACTTAACTGACGAGCAGTGAAGAAAGAGGAAGTGGAAGGGACGTCACGATATTATATACGATGGACTGTGATATGATTGGACTATAGTTGCCTTGGAGACTACCCCCTAATGGTTCATGGGTTGTGTAGTCTTTTGTTTAATGATTGTTGTGTTACGTTTTCTTTCAACTGCTATGCAAATAAAGTGAGGAAAGATATGCATAATCCTCGCCTCCGTCCTGCCATAGAATTCATTAAACTTTATTTGATTTGATTTAGAAACATAGATCATAAAAGTGTACATAAAAACAGTAAATCCTCTTTCCTAATACAATACAGTGAGAATTAATTAAAACCAGTAGGTAAAAACGGGTGTTACAAAGCCCGGTTCAGAGCAACTTCAGGTTAACAGAATCGTAAAGTTCAATGTTTCGCAAGATCAATCTCATGTACTTCGTGCAAAATACGCAATAAGGGGTCCAAGTAAGATGTAACGCTCCAATACCTGACCAGTTTGCACTATATAAAACTGCAGAAAAACTACAAATAAAAAGTGTTTTGCACACTTCTGTCATTGGGCTATATGTGGGCTACATCTGGGTGATATTTGTGCTACATTTGGGCTCTTTTTTCTCTGGTGGCCATCTTGGGAGACTTATTTGTTATGAAGTTTCCTAATTTCGTCATTTACTGCAGTCTCCTTAGTAGGAAATGCTTTCAGTTTTTTACTTTGATTCCATCAAGAAGGCATTCAGATGTGTCACACATTTGCCATAAATTCAGAATGTTAGCACTCTAGTTGTTCATTAGATCACTGTAGTAAAGCTACTGCTCACCAGGGAGTTAACTGGAAGTCTACTGCTGGTATTGAAAGTGATTGTTTCAGTCTGCATGTCAGAATTTTCTAATAAAATAGAAGAGGATTTGAGATCTCACTTAAAACATGCCCTACATTTTCTTTCTGCAGCACTAACCATAATTTCTATGGCAAAATTAACCTCCTCATTTTGTTCCTTTTTAAATTAAATGTTTTAAGTGTTACCAGTTTATTCCAATCAAGATGGCTTCAGGTGTGCCATAATTTTGTCATAAGTAAGACTGTTAGCGCTCTAGTTGTTCTTTAGAACACTCTGGGAAGCTGCAGTAGAACACAAAGGCATCAACTGACAGGCTGCTCCTGTTCAAATATAACAGGAAGATATTTGAGATCACACTTGAAACATGTCCTAATTTTTATTTCTACAGCACTAACCATAATTTCTATGACAAAATGAACCCCATCATTTTGTTCCTTTTTAAATTAAATGTTTTAAGTGTTACCAGTTTATTCCAATCAAGATGGCTTCAGGTGTGCCATGCTTTTGTCATAAGTAAGGCTGTTAGCACTCTAGTTGTTCTTTAGAACACTCTGGGAAGCTGCATTAGAACACAAAGGAATCAACTGACAGTCTCTGCCCTTGTTGGATGTACATGTTTTACTGAGAATGTCAGACTTCATTCTCACATGACTGAGAAAGATAATGTGATTTTACAGAAAATATGCTCTCCTTTTAGCTTCTGGAGCACCTTCCAAAACTGTATGGGACAAGCATGTGAAAATAGTTTTCTCTCAAACATGATTCATGATATCCCAGCAGAAGGTTTTTCACAGGGTAAAATCACCTTAGAACACACCACAATCCCTGAAATTAGTATGGTACCATCAACAAATGAATTCTAATGTAACTAAAGTCTGTTATCACCCTTTATAGTTCTCCTTTTGGTAACCCTCAAAATCTTCGATTCACTACAATGCATTTCAATGGGGTACTATCATTTATATTGGTCCCAAGATGGCTGCCAGCAATTCCAGGATGAAGTGCTGACAGCCAATCAGATCTCACGATGACATGTGTGGTTAGGCTCCGCCCAGATATATATGTGTTTTCTTTTTCAAATTTCTCAGGAACTACTGAACGGATTTACACCATTTAACTAAAAGGCATGACTCTGAACCAAGGGCTACCTTTTTGCCAAATTTGGTGTAATTCCGTTCAGCAGTTCGGGCTGTAGCTGCGACTAAAAGGTTCCTATGGAAAATTGCATGGGGAAAACACGTTTTGGGACCCCCCTTTTTTCTCAGCCCCCACTTGATGAATCACCCCGAAACTTTCAAGATAGGAGCGGACCGGAGCGGGCCATAAGTTTTGAAAATTTCGCGAAGATTCGTCAACCTGCGCCAAAGTTATTGGGAATAGAATGTTGCGGATGTCATTTGAGATGTCATCAGTGATGTCATCAGTGATGTCACTGACCATGTCATGAGTGATGTAATATGTGACGTCATCAGCAGTGCATTGCGGGGGCGCAAGTTATAGTTAGCTCTATTAACTAAAACGGCCAAATTTCTCTGGTTTTGTACGAGTGAAATGTCCAACTAACTATAACGTCCCTGAAACCTATGGTTTTTTCAGTGAATTTCTATGTTTTTTTAAAATGCTAATTTCTAACTATAATGTCCCTGAAACCTATGGTTTTTTCAGTGAATTTCTATGGTTTTTTAAATGATAATTTCTAACTATAACGTCCCTGAAACCTATGGTTTTTTCAGTGAAATTCAAAGGTTTTTTTAAATACTAATTCCTAACTATAACGTCCCTGAAACCTATGGTCTTTTCAGTGAATTTCAAAGGTTTTTTAAATGCTAATTTCTAACTATGCCTACAGAGGTAGGACATGTGCAGAAAGAGGAACAAAAGCGCAGAAAGAAGCAAGAGAAATGCAGAAAGAGGCAACAAAAGTCCAGTAAGCTCCTTCATCCCAGAAAGGCTTGCGTGGCCATGAGCCGTGGGGGTAGTGCTTTATAGCAATGCCCGAGTGTATCACGCTTGTTGTGCTTTATTCTTGTGGCCTAATGAATAAATAAGGCAAACCTATTTTATGTCAGATTAATATTGCATATTGTGTGTCAAGATAGAGCAGAAATGGAATGTGCGGTGCAAATGCCTGTGAACTCACTACAGTGTAAATTCAAATTGACAAGTTACAAATGGTTTCTAGTAGACACTGCTGACAAAAGTGTTACTGGACAGCCAAACACCTGCTAGCGAGAACACTCCAGCTAAACACTTACAAATGGTTTCTCCTAGATCCAATTGCTGGGGTATGTTTCATGGACATCCAATAAGTTAATAGGTTGAATATTACAGTTGATCATTTTTAAATATTGACTACTGGACCCATTTGCTGCTATTAGACTTATTAGGAAGCCAGAGAGAACAGCCTAGATGACCAGGTGCAAATGGTTTCTCCTTGGTGCAGTTGCTTGCAAATGGGTTAATGGACATCAAAAAAATTGCCATGGAGTCCACTCCACATAACTAGTTGCAAATGGTTTCCACTGGAACTATATGAAGACGTGGTTATATGACATTCCGTGAACTGCTAGGTAGATTACTCCATTTGAACATTTTCAAATGGTGTCTACTGAATACAGATTCTATCATTAGCTCTGAGGCATCTGTTAAACAGCTGTGGAGAAGGTACCATTCTTGTGTTAAGTGTGTTTCTTTTTATTTGCAAGTAGAACTTACTTTGTGTTTTTTTCTCTGTTGTGCTTCCATAGGCCAATAATATCCAGAACACTAGGGTGCGACTGAGTCCAGCAGAACCCATCTGTAACTGGTGAGCCGAGCCTACTGTCGGTATTCTGCTCTTCCAGTGTTTATTTAAGTATTTCCTAAATGTTTGCAGTGATTTACATTTGACAGCCCTCTCACGTAACTCCGGGACACAGACCTTTACGTGACAGCATTAGTTACAGCTTCTCCCGAGCTTTCAAGCTCACAACTCAAGGACGTGTGCGAACTGTGATGGCTTCTATATGTGGCCAGAAGATCCGTGCAATGAAATCTACACATGGCTGTGCTTTCCATCTCTTATTGTCACCTCTCCCACAACTCTACTATTTCTTATTCTTCCCTTTCTGAATTTGTGCCTTCTTAGTTCCTTGTTTTCAGTTCCCCCTTTCTTAATGGCTCACTCGACATTCCACACATTTACTTTAGTATATTACCCATTGTGTCTCCCCTCTTCTTGCTCCTTTGCACTTTAATCCAGTTGGCTCCTTTCCATACCCCCGTCCTTCTCTTTTGCTCTCTATCTTTTCTCTCTGCTTCTCTTTCTTTCCCCTCGCCTGCTCTTTCTCTCCTTTCTCTCTCTTGCCCTCTCTTTGTCTGTTTCTCCTTTGTTCAGTAGATGTGCCTTACTAGTTCTTCCTGTCACCACCCACTCCTTTCTTGTCTCTCGTTCTCTCTTGCTCTCTCCCTCTCTTCTCTGCCGACCTTCTTTCGCTCAATACATATACACATTCACATAGCTATTAAGGAATATGTAGACAGATACATATATTGGATGGCGACGAGGTCCTTATTTAGCGAACACTCTACTTGTGACGAATATAGGCCATACGTCCTTAGACGCTGTTTGGACTTTGGAGTTTGTAGGTTCACCCAAACCTCTCATTCTGACCCTTTCAAACTTACTTTCCATTAGAAATGGCTTCTGTCCCCTGCCCCACTCTCCTCCCTGTCAACATTTGCCCAGCCCCTCTCTGTCTCTCATTATACCGCCCCCTCCCCCAGTCCCCTACACTCACTATTTTTCCCGGCTCTCTCGCTTTTCATTCTCTCCTCTTTCTTCGGGTCCATTTCATGCTCCCCCTCCTTCTCACATCGCCATATTCCTTTTTTCCCACCTCTTTACTTGCTTTCTCCCCTTTTCTCTCTCCCACACCTTCCCTGCTCCCTTTCTCTCTGTGGAACACCCCCACCCCTGTCCCCCGCTTCTTTCGTTTCCCTCAGCCCCTGCTGCACTCCCTCCCCTCCACACCCCCACCACTCGCACCTCCAGCACATCTGTTTCAAATCTTCGAGCTCTGCCATGGCTGGAGACAAACGTGCGCCTGTTTTAGGAACCTGAAAAGGAATTTTACCTCTTCCCAGATGCAATGTACTTTTATTTTCAAATAAAAATAAAAATGTGTCCCAAACGCGAGAACCTTTCCAGGCTCCTCTTTTAGGAGATTTCCAAATGTTCGCCAGTGAAATGTTTCCTCAAGCTACTTTCACAAAAAATGATATTTTATTCTTAAAGCACAGTTTACAAACGCTGCGCAGACTTTCTAAAAAAAAGAACCGCAACGTCCAACAATAAGTAATGAATGCTGGTTTTCTATAGCGTATGCATTCTTCTTTGAGGCAACTTCAATTCGCTTTGCACGGTATACAAGAATTAACAGCGTGTGCACAAATTAGGCAAGAATTAGCCGGATTTGCACAAATTAGGCAAGAATTAACAGCGGGTGCCACTAGATTTTCCTGTTTGTCAAATAAATGGACATCCTAGCAAGAAACATAGAAAACAAACTAAACAGTGACATGAGGACGTTGGCTGTATGTCTTCTCTTTTAGTGAGATTTTACAGTAGAATATACCAGATTGCTTTGTTAGACTACCAATTGTACTCTATATAATAGACAGATGCATTCAAATAGGCAATTGAATAACTCTGATGGACTTTCCAGTTGAAACCACTTGCAAGCATAACTGGGCCCTCGTGTTATTAATTCCTTTTTAATGGGTGAGATTGTGGTTCAGATATGGAGTTTAAATATGACGCAAAGGCTGGTATTTGTCTCGTCATGTGCAGTAAATACAAATGAATGAATATTCTGATATAGCGCACATCTGGGGGATTCATTCACACCATAGCGCTACCAGTTTGTGGCATATAAGGAAACCTGACTCACAGAGGTGAAAAGCGACTTCCCCAGGGTCATACTGCTTATTCGAACGTGGACACCGGGATTCAAAGTAGATAGCCAAACCTCTTATTTCACAAAATGATTTTCTAATTGGTCATCTGGAATGTCCCACTATGGATGATAGACGATATGCCCCTTACCTAGGAGAAGTACCCTTTACGTCGTCATTTTGAGGTTTGGGTCCGACTTCCGTCCAGCATGGAGGCGCAGCTCAGGTTGTCCCGGTGTCTACAGAAACGGCAGAAGTCTGCTAGGCGTCAGACATCCCTAAGGGAAGCATACGGCAGCTCCAACTTCCCAGACTGTCAGCATACTTCCCACATCCAGGCAGCGGGGGGGCTTGTCGGGGGTCCCCCTGACAGCAGACCCCACCGTACCCCTCCCCTGTGCTCGAACCCATTGCGGAGGGGTAGGGGTACCGTGCCTGGGCTCAGAGGTAGCATGCAGCACTGTCCTGAGCCAGGCCGAGCCAGTCACTTCTCCAGGTCTGCGAGGGAAGCAGGCGTGGAGCAGCAGTGTGCAGAAAGGGGGAGGCATGGCAGGGCCCCTCCCAGCCTTCAGACGGGAGCAGCAGCAACAGGGACCGCTCATCTGCAGATGCTGTTCAGTGCTGGCAGGAGTTTTACCTTCTGCGGCGAAACCCCGCAGCCTCTCATCTTTTTTTCTGAAAGTCGAGTCCAAAATGCAAATACCTCCATTATTAAATCGCAGGGTCAAAGTTTTGTCTCTGCAGGCTCACCTCTCTGTTTTAGGGCCTTATCCATAACCCCCTTTGTGCAGGGTGCACCGACGCTGACTAGACCCTTGGCACATTATGCCGGTCCAGGTGATTTTGTCTAGCTGCAAGTGTGGATGGATTGCAACCAAGGCAGAACTGACGATTTGGCCATTCCGGCATTTCCCCAGTCGGCTGCAAGCCAGAGCAGTGCTTGTCTGGCTGAACAAGGTCCACCCTTTGTCCCCCGCTATTTTCATTTTGATATTGCCCCCGGGACCTGGCCCACCCGGGGGGCCTCATTAAAATGAAGCGCGGGAGTCCGCGCTTCATTTTAAAAAAAAAATTCGGCGGGATTTGCGACCCCAACGCAAATTTTGCCGAAATTAAAAAAAATAAAAAAGTTTTTTTGGGCCCTGAGCAGGCCTAGGGGGTCAGGGGGTTTCTACCCTGCCCCCTTTTCTTTTTTTCACCTTTGTTTTTCTGTTTTCTTGTGACTCAGTCCTACCGAGTCACAAGATGGCTGCCAACACTTCCTGGTTTGGAGTGTTGACAGCCAATTAGAATAAAGCTCGTGGTCGGGAGGGTTCGCGAACCCTCCTCGGCCATAGATATTAAAACTTTATTTTTTTATTTTCTCAGCAACTACTGAACAGATTTACACCATTTAAAAAAAGGTCGCTTTCTGAACCAAGCACTACCTTTTTGCCAAATTTGGGGTAATTCCGTTCACCAGTTCGAGCTGTAGCCTTGCCTAAAGTTTCCTATGGGAAATTGATTTTTTGACTCTTATTTTTTGAATTTCTCAGCAACTACTGAACGGATTTATACCATTTAAAAAAAGGTGGCTTTCTGAACCAAGCACTACCTTTTTGCCAAATTTTGGGTAATTCCGTTCAGCAGTTCGGGCTGTAGCCTGTCTCAAAATTTCCTATGGATTATAACATGGGGAAAACGCGTTTTGGGACCCCCCTTTTTTCTCAGCCCCCGCTTGACGAATCACCCCCAAACTTTCAGGATAAGAGCTGACCTGGATAGACTTTTTTTGGGAGAATTTTGTGAAGATTCGTCAAACGACGCCAAAGTTATTAGCAAATCAAAAAATGCTTTTCCTATGGAAACTAGGTTCTAACTATAACTACCTACTGGCGACCGCCAGTAGGTAATATATATATATATATATATATATATATATATATATATATATATATATATATATATATTATCTACTGGCGGTCGCCAGTAGATAGTTATAGTTACAACCTATTATCCATAGGAAATCCGCGACATTCTATTTGAAATAACTCTCTTGCCGGTTGACGTATCTTCGCAAAATTTTCAAACTTTGTGGGGCGCTCCGGTCCGCTCCTACCCTGAAAGTCTCGGGGGATTCGTCAAGCGGGGGCCGAGAAAAAGGGGGGTCCCAAAATGCGTTTTCCCCATGCAATTTTCCATAGGAAACTTTAGACACGGCTACAGCCCGAACTGCTGAACGGAATTACACCAAATTTGGCAAAGAGGTAGTTCTTGGTTCAGAAAGAACCCTTTTTGTTAAATGGTGTAAATCCGTTCAGTAGTTACTGAGAAAATCAAAAGTAAAAAGATAGTGATATCTATGGCCGAGTAGGGTCCGCATACCCTCAGCGCACCCTGCGCGCACCGTCCCGATCACGAGCTGCATGTTAATTGGCTGTCAGCTGGCTGTCAACATTCCGATTCAGGAAATGTTGGCAGCCATTTTGTCCCTCGGTAGAACCGAGGGACAGAAACAAGTGCGCAAAGCGCACAAAGGGGGCAGGGTAGAAACACCCTGACCCCCTAGGTTTGCTCAGGGGTCCCACAAGGACCCCCTGGGCAAAAAATATATATATTTTTTTTTAAATCGGCAGGGTGCGCGAATCCTGCCGGAAAATCGAAGCGCGGTCTCCCGCGCTCGATAGTATGGCCCCGGGTGGGCCAAGTCCCGAGGGCATGCTGGGGGGGTTAATTTTATGTGTGGGGGCCTCTAAGGGCTCCCAAGCCCCGAGGACCACCACCCCCGGGGCTTTATGTGTAATGGTGCGGGAGGGCTCTGAGCTCTCCCGCAGCCCCGGGACCGCCACCTCCCCGGGGCTTCTTTTTTATTTTTTATTAACCTGTGTGGGGGGCTCCAGCCCCACACGCCCGGGGACCACCACCTCCCCGGGGCACTAAGAAAAATTACAATGGGGGTCCGTTTTGGACCCCCAAGCCCCGGGGACCACCACCTCCCCGGGGCTTTCAAAATGTAAGGAGGGGGCCGCGCGGCCCCTCCTGGAGCCTGTGGTGGCCCTGGGGACCGCCACCCCCAGGGCCGGCTCCTGCAGTGTCCCGGGGTGCCTACCCCGGGACACTGCTGTTTGCAATGACAGGACGGGAGCCTCGCGGCTCCCGTCCTGTCATTGCAAACTGCTTTGGATATTGGAAGAGAGAGCAGGAAACCTGCTCTCTCTTCCAATATCCAAAGCTGATTGCTTTCCACATGGGGAGCAGCATGTTAGCTGCTCCCCATGTGTAAAAGCAATGCCGGCTCCCGTAGGACACGGGAAGCCGGCGGGACTGTGGGGGTTTGGGGACCCCCCACAGTCCCCAACGAGAGGCCAGGCCCCGGGGGATGGGGTCCCCGGGGCCATAAGTGGCCACGGAGGGGGCCACGCAGCCCCCCTCCCCAAAGGAAAAAAAAAGGAAAAAAAAAAAAGTGCTAGGCCGGCCCCGGGGATGGGGTCCCCGGGGCCTTAAATGGCCTGAGGAGGGGGCCACGCAGCCCCCCTCCAAATAAAAAAAGAGGCCATGCCCCGGGGATGGGGTCCCGGGGCCAATACAGGCCCAGGGAAGGGGGCCACGCGGCCCCCTTCCCCGTTTTTTTTTTATTTTAATTTTAAAGAGGGTAAGGCCCTGGGGGATGGGGTCCCCAGGGCCTAAAAATAGGAAAAAGGAAGGGGGCTACACAGCCCCCCTTCAGGGGGAAACGATCGGGCCCGCAGGCCCCGCCCCTTCCTTCACCACTCTGCAAACGCGCCCTGGCGCGTTTGCAGAGGGGGAACGATTCCCCTTGAATACTGGGGGTCCCTGGGGCCAACCAGCCCACCAGGAACCTCCAGTATGCCAGGGAGCTGCCTTGCAGAGAGGTGTACAGAGGCCACACCCCTTTTACACCTCTCTGCAACGCAGCTCTGTGGCGCTTTTTGGAGGTATATGGTGGGCTAGTTGCACCCCAGGGACCCTCAGGATTCAAGGGGAGTTAATCCCCCGACTTAAAACGCGCCACGGGGTGCGTTTGCACAGTGGTGAAGGGAGGGCGGGGCTTCAGGTGACATGTGTGCAAACAGGCCCCGTGGCGCGTTTTAAGATGGGGAATTAAATCCCCTTCAATCCTGAGGGTCCCTGGAGGCCAACTAGCCCAACAGGTACGTCCAGAAAGCGCCACAGAGCTGCGTTGCAGAGAGGTGTAAAAGGGGTGTGGCCTCTGTACATGTCTCTGCAACGCAGCCCCTGGCGCATACTGGAGGTTCCTGGTGGGCTAGTTGGCTCGTAGGGACCCTCATGATTCAAAGGGACTTAATCCCCCTACTTAAAACGCGCCACGGGGCGCGTTTGCACAGATGTCACCTTAGGCCCCGCCCCCTCCCTTCACCATTGTGCAAATATTCCTCTAAAATCAGCCGAAATGCGAATTCTGATTTACTCACCTGTTATCAGGAGAGACCTCAGTGCTGCATCTTTCAGCCCAGTACTAATCCTGAAAAGTAATTTTAACCGTACTTACCAGTAACTTGAATTTCCTTCCATAGGCTAACATTGACTGGTTTCACTTGGAAATTCTTCTAAGTGTGGAGTTTTGGAACTTTAAAATATTCCTCTAAAATCAGCCGAAATACGAATTCCGATTTACTCACCTGTTATCAGGAGAGACCTCAGTGCTGCATCTTTCAGCCCAGTACTGATCCTCAAAAGTAATTTTAACCGTACTTACCAGTAACTTGAATTTCCTTCCATAGTATATAATTGCCTGCTTTTTGCTGAAAAAGTTTCTAAGTGTTGATTTTGAAACATACAAATATTCCTCTAAAATCAGCCGAAATACGAATTCCGATTTACTCACCTGTTATAAGGAGAGACCTCAGTGCTGTATCTTTCAGCCCAGTACTGGTCCTGAAAAGTAATTTTAACCGTACTTACCAGTAACTTGAATTTCCTTCCATAGGCTAACATTGACTGGTTTCACTTGGAAATTCTTCTAAGTGTGGAGTTTTGGAACTTTAAAATATTCCTCTAAAATCAGCCGAAATACGAATTCCGATTTACTCACCTGTTATCAGGAGAGACCTCAGTGCTGCATCTTTCAGCCCAGTACTGATCCTCAAAAGTAATTTTAACCGTACTTACCAGTAACTTGAATTTCCTTCCATAGGATATAATTGCCTGCTTTTTGCTGAAAAAGTTTCTAAGTGTTGATTTTTGAAACATACAAATATTCCTCTAAAATCAGCCGAAATACGAATTCCGATTTACTCACCTGTTATAAGGAGAGACCTCAGTGCTGTATCTTTCAGCCCAGTACTGGTCCTGAAAAGTAATTTTAACCGTACTTACCAGTAACTTGAATTTCCTTCCATAGGATATAATTGCCTGCTTTTTGCTGAAAAAGTTTCTAAGTGTTGATTTTTGAAACATACAAATATTCCTCTAAAATCAGCCGAAATACGAATTCCGATTTACTCACTTGTTATCAGGAGAGAACCCAGTGCTGCATCTTTTAGCCCAGCACTGACCCTGAAAAGTAATTTTAACCGTACTTACCAGTAACTTATCTTTTCTTCCATAGGAATCCATTGTCTGGTTTTCAGCAGAAAAGTTTCAAAGTGTCGATTTTCACAAACTACAAATATTCCTTAAAAATCGCCTGTATGACTTAAACGCATTTTTTCAACTGTTTACAGGAGATGCACCAGTGCTGGATCCAGGATCCAACACTGAGTAAGAAAAAGTAACGATAACAGTTTTTACCTGCTAAGTGAATTTCCTTCCATAGGATTACATTGGTGATTCTATGAGGAAAAGTTTCTAAGTGTCAACTTTTAAAATACAATAATATTCCTTAAAAATCACGACTGTAACCAAAACGCTTTTACTCAACTGTTTACAGGAGATGTCCCAGGACTGAATCTAGGATCCAGTCCTGTGGTTAGAAAAGTAATCCATAAAGTAACTAATTGCATTTAACTAGAAATTCACATTGAGCTGAATGTTGCATTGTGTTTGAAAATGTGTTGCCCATTGCAACAACTGTAACTACTGTACTTAAAAGTCTATTGCCTATGTGCTAAGTATTTAAACTAAAGTAATTCATTCTGAGAAAGTATTTTTTGTAATGTAATGTATAATGTAATTACAATGTAATTTAAAAATAAAATATGTAAAAGAAATTGTTTCTAAAAATGTAGTAAATCAGTATGAAAAAAATAATATAAAAATTAATACATTTAAAAACCTTTGAAATTCACTGAAAAAACCGTAGGTTTCAGGCACGTTATAGTTACAAATTAGCATTTAAAAAACCTTTGAAATTCACTGAAAAAACCATAGGTTTCAGACACGTTATAGTTAGAAATTAGCATTTAAAAAACCTTTGAAATTCACTGAAAAACCATAGGTTTTAGGGACAGTTATAGTTGCAAATTAGCATTTAAAAACCTTTGAAATTCACTGAAAAAACCATAGGTTTCAGATATGTTATATGTTACAAATTAGCATTTAAAAAACCTTTGAAATTCACTGAAAAAACCATAGGTTTTAGGGACAGTTATAGTTAGTTGGACATTTCACTCGTACAAAACCCGTGAAATTCCCCCGTTATAGTTAGTTCAGCTAACTATAACTCGCGCCCGCAATGCACTGCTGATGACGTCACATATTACATCACTCATGACATGGTCAGTGACATCACTGATGACATCACTGATGACATCTCAAATGACATCACTGATGACATCATCCACGTGATAATCTGATGCAGCTCCTCACACCCTAATATAACCTTTGATACACCCAATCTAAATTACAGACTGCCATTCGCAAAACTATAGACACTCCAACACCAATAACTACATACCCACTCACTGATTCTTAGGTCTACACACACACATCCACTCACTCACCCGTACAGTCACTCATACTTATGGTCACTCAGTACAGGACTATCATATGCACTCTTACTCCTATATAGACACTCAAACACCGCCACTCATCCAAAGAGGTACTCACACACCTAGTCAGTCATGCAAATAATTAAACACACTGCCATTTACTCACCTATACAGTTATACACACACCAGCTCACTTAATCATACAAATACTAGCACATTGTTACGCTCTTATACAATCACTGATACAAGCACACACTCATCCATACAGCCACTATCACAATCACTCACTCTCGCTTATAGCTATTTATATACTCCAACACACATATATACTGGCTTTCACATATGTAGTTACTCACACATGTACCACTGGGACATACATTCACTCACTAACACACTCTTACACACACTTACCCACCCATACAGTCTATCACAGATGCACTCTTGAAACCATCCACCCAGTGAATCACCCACTCACACATCTATGCACAGTCGCACACACCCCATCCACACAAACACTCAGGCACCCATACATATACTCAGACAACAAATCAATAACTCTTATAGACACTCATGTAGCTATTCACAAACCCATGCAGCCACTTACACAGCAACAGACAGATACAGACATTCACCCAGTTTAGTCACTAACCCATGCATTCAGTAAGATACGTTTAATCACTCACTTATAGAATTAGTCACGCACCTACTAAATCATCCACACAGACACTTATACACCCACTCATTCTTCAATACGCCTTTCCCTATATATATTAAAAATATTTAAACTTTACAGAAACACACAGTCACTGGATGAAGTCATCAGTGATGTCATTTGAGATGTCATCAGTGATGTCATCAGTGATGTCACTGACCATGTCATGAGTGATGTAATATGTGACGTCATCAGCAGTGCATTGCGGGGCGCGAGTTATAGTTAGCTGAACTAACTATAACGGGGGAATTTCACGGGTTTTGTACGAGTGAAATGTCCAACTATAACTGTCCCTAAAACCTATGGTTTTTTCAGTGAATTTCAAAGGTTTTTTAAATGCTAATTTGTAACTATAACATATCTGAAACCTATGGTTTTTTCAGTGAATATATATATATTTATATATATATATATAGCCTACTAGCAGTCGCCATTAGGTAGTTATAGTTAGAACCATGTTTCCAGAGGAAAAGCATTTTTTGACTTGCCTATAACTTTGGTGCCATGTGATTAATCTTCACGAACATTTCCTAAAAAAGTGTGCCCGTAATTTTAGTTGTGCATGGAGCGTTTTGGGGTGATCTGTCAAGCAGGGCCAAGGAAAAGGGGATCAAACAAAGTGCAGATCCTATAGAGTCTTTAGACATGCCTACAGTCTGAACCGCTTGACCAAACTTGACAGAAAGGTAGCTTTTTGTCCACAGATTACACTTTCAGTTATTTGGTGTAAATCTGTTCAGTAGTTTGTGAGAAATTAAAGGAAAACCAAATTTGCATATCTATGATCACGAAGCCTTTGAGAATAATGATGTGCTCGTGCAGGGATCTGCAGAGATTGGATTGGTTGCCAACACTTCAACCAGGAAGTGTTGGCAGCCATCTTGTAACTCAGCTTCAGCTGATTCCCCCCAAAAAATGCAAATAAAAAGAAAAAGGAGCAGAGTAGAATACCCTAACACCCTAGGCTTGGTCCTGGGGTCCCAGAGGGACCCCAGTAGGGTGAGAAAGCATTTTTTTGTTTTTATTCCTGGTGAAATTCATGAAAATGCATAAATATCAGTGTGAAGTAAAAAAAAAACAAGTGTGGTCTCCCGCGCTTGTTTTTAATGTTGCCCTGTGTGGTAGGTGCGTCAGTTCCTGGGGACATGTAGATCATTTGAAAAAAATGGAGGTGGGTACACGGTGTCCCCCTCCAAGGGCTTATTTATGCCACCTCCCTGGGGCTCATGTTAATATTATTAGGGGGGCGCACAGACCCACCCCGGGGACCACCCTCTCCTCGTGGCTTTAAATTAAAAATAGATTGGGGTTACAATAAACATTAAAGAGGGGGTCCCCACGGACCCTTGGCCCAGGGGACCCACCTCAGCCATATACAGCTCCAGGAACCAACACCTCCCCGACGCCAGTCTGTGCACAAAGAAAGGAGAGGGACCGTGCAGCGCCCATCCTGGAGCCATAGAAGGCTCCATAGAAGAAACATGGGGCAGAGAAAGAAATGAGAGTATTGCTCTCACACGCAGGGAGCTGCATTTTCAGCAGTTCCCTGTGTGCAAGAGTAATACCGGCTCCTGCAGGAGGCGGGAATTCGGCTGAGACCACGGGGCCCTTGAGACTTCCCCAGCTGTCCCATAGCACACTGAGTGCCCGGGGCACCCAGGGAGATGTGGCTGGACCCCGGAGATGTAGTCACTGGGCCCAAATCAGCCCGGTGAGGGGGGCCGCACAGCCCCTTCCCCATTGAATTTGGCTGGACCCCTGTGGTACCTGAGTCAAAAATTGGCCTGCGGAGGGGGGCTGTGTGGTTCCCCTCCTCCATCAAATTTCAGCCAGACCCCAGGGTATGGTGCCCCCGGGGCAGAAATTGGCCCAGGGATGGGGCCGTGTGGCCCCTCCCTATTTTCATTAGCAGTATGCAAAGGTCTTCCCATTTTTCCTAATTTGATAGAGAGCTTAACAATAGCCCCTTAGCGCATTTTCAGTTGACTTTGGTAATGTGTTATTGATACAGAGGAATATGAGGACATCTCAATCATATAAAGAAGCACTTACTTCACATACTTAAGAGGAAGCACTCCTGTTTTGTGGGGTTTCACCTCTTTGTAGTCTGATAGACATCTCTTGATGAGGATTCACGTTATGTGGATGAATATGCTTGAGGAAGAATCTTATTGCCAAAGTTACATGCACAAAAGGTCACTGGAAACATTTCCTTGTGGTCCTTTATGGAGCTGTAGTGCAGAACATGTCTTAGACATTTACCCAATGATGTAGCACTTGCTAATTCACCATATGAAAGTACTTCAGTTGGATAGATTTTTTCGGCAAAACTGGGGACTCTTCTTAGAAAAAATGAGGTTCCATTCAGGCCCTGGTGTGCATTTCACAGAAATTAAACTTCAAAGGGAAATACTTACAAATATAAACATAGCAGGTGCCCCAGTGGAAGCTCCACTTCAGTAAATCACAAACAATCCTAACTATAAATATGGGTAAATGACTGTGTGAGTGACTCTCTACATGAAGGAATAGGTGTGTGAGTAGCTCAATGAGGGACTGACAGTGTGTGAGTGGCTGTATGGGTATATGAGTAGATATATCAGTGGCTGTATTAGTGAGCGAGTTGGTATATGATTGGCTGTATGGGTATCTGAGTGGATGTGTGTAGACCTATGAATCACAGAGTGGGTGTGTAAGTACTAGTATGGGTGTGTCAATGGGTTTGAGAATGGTAGTGTGGAAGTTAGAGTGGGGGTATGAAAGGATATGTGGGGGTATGAATGGGTGCGTCATAGATTTTATGGATGATGCCATCAGTGATGTCATTTGAGATGTCATGAGTGATCTCATCAGTGATGTCACTGACCATGTCATGAGTGATGTAATATGTGAGGTTGAAGGAAGTGGCCTGATTAAGGTCACCCGGTTCACTAATGACCCCCTCTCAGCCTCCTATACCAAATGAAGAGTCAGTCAGACAGTAGAGAATACAAACCAATAACTGTTCATTATATACACTCAGAGTGGAGCCCAGTCTGCCCAGTCGCTAGGAGTGCTGCAGAGGGACTGAAATTGACAAGCATAAAGATACATTATGTACATTTCGTAACTGGGCTTAAAACACACTGTTGGAAATGACCCTTTTTGCAGGGTTATCCCCAAACTTTTTGCTTCTTCCTCCTTTATTTTTCCTGACTTGTGGTTGTTGGCTATAGAACTCTGGGCACTTTACCACTGCTGATCAGTGCTAAAGTGCATATGCTCTCTGTGTAAATTGTTATTGTGATTGGTTATCCATGATTGGCATATTTGTTTTACCAGTAGGTCCCTAGTAAAGTGCACTGAGTGTGCCAGGGCTGGTAATTCAAATGCTACTAGTGGGCCTGCAGCACTGATTGTGCCACCCACAGGAGTAGCCATAAGATGGTGTCTCAGGCCTGCCACTGCAGTCCCTGTGCACAGTTTGTTAACTGCCCTGTTGTCCTGGCCAGTGTACACACTTGCCAGGCCTGACCCTTCCCTTTTCTTACACATTGGACACCCCTATGGTAGGCCCAAGGTACCCCCCTGGGCAGGGTGCAGTGTATGTGAAAAGTAGGACATGTACTAGTGTGGCTAACATGTCCTGATAGTGAAATACTGCCAATTTTGTTTTTCACTATTGAAAGGCTATCTTGCCCATAGGACAGAATGGGGAATGCTGTGTCCCATGTGTACCTGCATATCTTCCCATAGGAGCAAGATAGAAAATTGAAGACTGGTATCCCTGAACTCAGTATTTAATAACACATCTTTAAGGAAGGATGTTTTTTAAATTCTGTGTTTGAAAATAGCACTTTTAGAAAGTGGCTATTTTCTTGTTCAACCTTTCTGTGTGCCTCTTCCTGTTTGTGGATTGACTGTCTGGTTTGTGAGTGACAGGGGCTGGGGTGGCTCCAGGAGGCTGGGTGAGTCAGCACTAGGCTGAATAGAGCTATCTGCATGTAGAGTGGTGGGAGGATTAGCACCTGGGTCTAAATAGGGCTGTGATTGCCTTCCACAATGCTGGCTCTACCTCCTGCGGTGCGTCTGATGGCCCTGGCCCACACTCACAAAGGAAGAAGATGTGCACTGGCAGAGTGCACCCAGAACTGATTTGGACTGGGTCCAGGACCCCTCACACATTAAGAACAAAGACTTTTGGGGTATAAATATCTGAGCTGAAACCCCTAAACTTTAGATTAGGAAAAACTTTGTGATCAAGAAGGAATCCCTGCCAAAGAAGAACAGCCAGGAAGACTGAGGAAAAGTGCTGCCATTGCTGTGTGTCTGGGAGCTGACCTGCAGTTGCTGTTATTGCTGAGGAAGAGGACTAAGGGACTTTCTGCTGTGTGCTGTGTCCCCCTTGCTTAAAGAGGAGCTGTGCTGTGTGCTTTGTCCCCTCTGAAGTGTACCTGTCTCCAAGGGCCTTAGAAGAGCTGGCCTCCTGTTGAAAACTCAGGGATATAAAAGTTTCTGGGAAAAACCATCTTGTCAGCGCTGTGTGCGTGTCTGTGCACATAGACTGTGGCCTCTTGAACTCTTCACTGCCTGCTCGTGCTTTACTGACTCGGTGTGCTTGTCAGCACACAGCGGGTGCTCATCACGAGGTCTGCCTTGCCTCAAACTTGAATCCTCCCAGGGATCGTCTCGGCGCCCGAGAGTGCATGGCAGTGCACTGCCCGACACCTTCAAAAGGGGCTGAAATCACCGCCGCCAGCCTGGTACGAGGAAGGAGAAGAAAAACCAAGTTGAAACCCCCCGGCTGCGAGGCGTCGCCTAGCAACCAGGGGCTTCTCCAAGTGAAGCGTTGCCGGCAAGGAGGAATCACCCAGCGGGACACCCGGCGTCGAGAGCGGAACTGCACCTGATTCCGGGAGATATCTGCGAGGAGAGAGCTTCCCTGCGAGTCACCAGCACAGGACTACAGCGTCAGCATCATAACCCCAGGTAACGGGTCCGATCAGCGATACGAACCGGCGCCGAAGACTGTTGCTGGGGGGGGGGCACTGCAGGTGGGCCGTGTCTTGATGACTTGGGAGCTGTGTCGGCCGGCTCGTGCGCGCACCATTACTGGCGTGTAATACCGGGGCCGGCTTAAATGGGGCATTTCGTAAACCCTGCAACCTAACATGAAACCCAAAGTTGAGGTGCTAAAAAAGGGACTGGGTAGTGATATCCTTTTTAACCCCTTGAGTGCTTATGACGGAACCACGCCGTCATGAGTCACGGGCGGCGTGTGGTCATGACGGCGTGGTTCCGTCATGCCGCTGCCGCTCTGCCCACGCGGCACTAATTCCCCGCCTGTGCGGGCAAATTAATGAGCGGGCGTGGTCATGACGGAACCACGCCGTCATGAGCACACGCCGCCCGTGACTCATGACGGCGTAGAGCCATCATGAGCACCGAAGCACTGCGCTCACCCCCTAGCCCCCCCGCACCGCGGCGGAATTCGCGCCACGGTGAAGGGGTTAATACGCTCTCACGCGGATATAAACACTACCGCATTCTTTGCCACAAGTATAGCGGGGGCATTGTTGCGAGACACGCAACCTACGAAGGCCGCATTCTTTGCTACGAGTGCAGCGGGGCCATATTTTTCATCCGTGAAGGACAGCGTTCTGTTTTACGAGTGCAGCATTCTTTGCTACAAGCTGTATTGGCTGGCGCGCACTCGCGCATTGAGGTGGGGTGATTTATGGAAATTAAAAAGAACTGAGAAAGTGACTTTCCACATGCTGGAAACAAGAGTTTTACAGCCACACTGACTCTACCAGTTACTTTACTTTTACAAATACAGTTATTTTTGCAAGAACATTCCAAAGAATACTTCTTGAGAAAAAGGATTAATTATATATGTGGGTCTTATGTCATTTTGATCTTGCCTAATCAGATAAATAGATTTATATTTTTATAAATAACTTGTGTGGTGTCCATTTGTGGTGTTTCACTGTGTTACCGTGGGTGTTGGTGCAAATACTTTACACATTGCCTTGGGGATAAGCCTGTCTGCTCGTGCCAAGCTACCAAGGGGGTGAGCAGGGGTTATCAACAGTGTGTATCCCCCTTACCCTGACTAGAAGCAAGGGTCCCTATTTGGACAAAGGTACTTACCTCTGCCAACTAGAGACCCCCAGATCTAACATTGGTGGTCAGCGGTGAGGATTTGAACTTGTATTGTACTTGACCCACAGTGATTGGTGTACATCACTAGATTAGTGCAGACCACTATGCAGCCACATACTGTATTTTCTTTTTGGTTCTATTTTTGATCTGATCCTTGAGTCATCCACGCATCAGGTCTCAGAAGGGTAAACCAGCAAGTGGTGTTGCAGGACTGGAGTTTGATATCGAAATGTTAAGTAGTTACAAAGTAGGTCAACTCAAGCAGTTCTGCAGGAACTTTGGATATCCCATGAAGAGCAGCTCCAGGAAGGAGGAGCTACAGAAGGCCTTAAAAGCCTGGTGGGAGGCCAAAGAGGCTGGGGAGGTAGAGGATGCCGAGGTGGATGAGGATGCACAAGGGGATGGTTCCAGATCACAGGATCTGCCTGTGTGCCAGAGCAGCCTCCAGGGCTGGCAGCAACCATTCCGCTAGCAGTTTTTCCCCAGAGGAGTTGGAGGAAAACCAAAGGGTTAGAGATCATGAGTTAGAAGTCATGAGACTCGAGATTAAACTATTGGAAATGGAGAACCAAAAGGCTGAAATGGAAGAAAAGAGATTGCTTGAGGAGAGCAAGAAGATTTATGCTTTGGAAGAATTGAAATTGACCTTGGCACATGAGTTAAGAATGAGGGAGCTTGATTTGGAGCTCGAGAGGCTTGAGGCCTTGAATGTTTTAGCCAAGGAAAAGGAAATGTGTGTAGCTCAGGAAGTGAGCTTTGCTGAGTTGGAGGTGGAGTCCAGCTCAGATGGTGGCAGCAAGTTTGTGTTATCTAGTACTGAGGGAGCAGTACAAACACCCGAAGATGTGGCACCTGACTTGAGGGAGGGGGTTGACATACACCAGGGGGTTCAGGTTTATGAGATAACTCCAGTGGTGTGCAGTGTCCCTGAAGTAGATTAGGGAACTGACACAGGGGATCATATTCCTAGTGGTGGGAGGGATGCTCTATTGACTCTAGATGAGAGGTGCAGGGAGAGGGAGAGGGGTTCCCCCATGGTAGAAGTCCTGGTGTGTGAGTGTGGAGGCTGCCCAGAAGAGTGTGGGTTGAGTGACAGAGACAGTCAGACACTGTCTTGCCAATCTCAGGAGAGTGGTGTGGGGTACTTGTGTGAGGCACTGGAGGGTGAGGCAAAGGGTAGCTTGGTTAACAACTGTGGGGGGCTGTGTGATTCATTTGTTGGAGAGCATATTTTAAGTCCCTGTTTTCCAGAGCTATGCCAACACCCGGTGGAGTGTGAGTGCTCTGATTCCAGGGAACTTGCGTTGGAGGCAGACCTTTTGTTGGATTCCAGAGGGTCTGAAGAGGCATTTGGGAGAGATCCTAAAAGGAGTGGCTCAGGTATCTTCCAGACCTGTGTGGTGGAAGAGGGTCAGAGAAGCCCAGCTAGGTCCCGGTGTAGTGGGAGGGGTGTAGGGGCTCATGTCCTGTCCCAATGTGGAAGGAGTGAGTGTGGGACTGTGTGTCCCAAGGTGCCCGAAACCCAGTCTCAGGGCCTGGAGGGTTCCCTAAGGGAACACCAGGTTGGGGGCCTAGGCTGTACTAGTAGACCATTTGAGGGGATCTCCTAGTGTCAGGAGAACCTGGAGCATCTGTAAACGGAGCTCCAGTGGTTCTGGTGTCTGGCGGTGCCGCTCTAGTTGGGAGGGTGCAGAAGTCCAGATTGAGGGGTGAGAGGGGGATGTGTTCCCCAGTGGGAGAATCAGTGGGTAAGGGGCCAGCCAGAAGGGCTGAGCCTCCCAGGAGTGACCATGGTGACACCACTTCTGTACTGGGGGATCTTCGCGTACTGTCAGATGGACGGGGGTCGGGAGATCTGCGCCAGGCAGACTGTCACACGACACATGAGTCATGTGTTACCCTTGGGGGGATACTGTGTGAGTCCCCAGAAGTCCTGGTGTGCCAGGCAAGTGTTCAACCGCAGGGTTTAGTCTGTGGGTTGGGAGGCCAGGTCCAGGTGCTGCTTGACCTGGAGGGCAGGACATCTGTAATAAGTGTCCTGACCGGGGGGATACTGTGTGAGTCCCCAGAAGTCCTGGCGTCCAAGGCAGGTACTCAGCCACGGGGTTTAGCCCCAAGGTTGGGAGGCCAGGTTCAGGATCTGCCTGATTTGGAGGGAAGGATATCTGTAACCAGTGTCCTGACTGGTTTGGTTTCCAGGGGTACCACTCAAGTGGGGAGGGTGCAGCACTCTGGAAGGGGGTTCAGAGGGAGGGAGTCCTCGCCTCTGACCCCAGTTCAACCTGAGGGTTTAGACCCTAGGTTGGGAGACCAGTTGTGGGAGAAAGGTCCTGCACTGGTGGGAGAGTTGTGTTCTGAGGGTGCCTCTCCTGGGAGGAGAGTGCGGGACCCCAGAAGGAGAGGTAGGGGGAGGAGAGCCTCGCCCGTGACCTCTGGTCAGCCGGGGGTGACAGACCCTGGGCTGGCAGGCCAGTGTCAGGATGCCATACCTGACTTGGCAGGAGGGAGAGTGGAGAAAAGGTGCCAGGCACCTGGGGCTACTGCCCCCACTTTCTGATGCCACAGAGGTTAGAGAGGCCTGAAAGGCATGAGGCCTGGCTCTCATCAATGACCGTTGTCAGTGGCCACTGTGGCTGGTTGTCCTGGTGGACAGAGTTGCCCCTGGGAGGGGGGCTGAAGTCACACCCTGGGGGTGGACTGGGCCACACCATTGTATTGGCCAGGTGGGTACTGTCTACCAGTGCGGACACGTCTGTGAGCAAAGTAAGGTTAGGCGCTGCACAGATGGGGTCCCCAGGTGAGGAGAAGGGCCCCCATGGTTTAGCCTAGTGGGCCCTGAGAGTATAGATAGAGGGATCCAACTGGGTTCAGGAAGGCGTAGAACAGGAATAGTCCCCTGCTGTTCAGGCCAGTTTCCGTGTTCTATTGCCCCAAGCAGGGAATCCCATTGAGGTATTGTTTGGTCTACCCTGGCTCTAGGCTGGAAGGGGGTTGTGTTGGAAATGGCCCTTTTTGCAGGGTTATCCCCAAACGTTTTGCTTCTTCCTCCTTTATTTTTCCTGACCTGTGGTTGTTGGCTATAGAACTCTGGGCACTTTACCACTGCTGATCAGTGCTAAAGTGCATATGCTCTCTGTGTAAATTGTTATTGTGATTGGTTATCCATGATTGGCATATTTGTTTTACCAGTAGGTCCCTAGTAAAGTGCACTGAGTGTGCCAGGGCTGGTAATTCAAATGCTACTAGTGGGCCTGCAGCACTGATTGTGCCACTCACAGGAGTAGCCCTAAGATGGTGTCTCAGGCCTGCCACCGCAGTGCCTGTGCGCAGTTTGTTAACTGCCCTGTTGTCCTGGCCAGTGTACACACTTGCCAGGCCTGACCCTTCCCTTTTCTTACACATTGGATACCCCTATGGTAGGCCCAAGGTACCCCCCTGGGCAGGGTGCAGTGTATGTGAAAGGTAGGACATGTACTAGTGTGGGTAACATGTCCTGATAGTGAAATACTGCCAATTTCGTTTTTCACTATTGAAAGGCTATCTTGCCCATAGGACAGAATGGGGAATGCTGTGTCCCATGTGTACCTGCATATCTTCCCATAGGAGCAAGATAGAAAATTGAAGTCTGGTATCCTTGAACTCAGAATTTAATAACACATCTTTTAGGAAGGATGGTTTTCAAATTCTGTGTTTGAAAATAGCACTTTTAGAAAGTGGCTATTTTCTTGTTCAACCTTTCTGTGTGCCTCTGCCTGTTTGTGGATTGACTGTCTGGTTTGTGAGTGACAGGGGCTTGGGTGGCTCCAGGAGGCTGGGTGAGTCAGCACTAGGCTGAATAGACCTATCTGCATGTAGAGCGGTGGGAGGAGTAGCAACTGGGTCTGAATAGGGCTGTGCCTGCCTTCCACAACGCTGGTTCTACCTCCTGCAGTGCATCTGATGGCCCTGGCCCACACTCACAAAGGAAGAAGATGTGCACTGGCAGAGTGCACCCAGAACTGGTTTGGACTGGGTCCAGGACCCCTCACACATGAAGAACAAAGACTTTTGGGGTATAAATATCTGAGCTGAAACCCCTAAACTTTAGATTAGGAAAAACTTCATGATCAAGAAGAAATCCCTGCCAAAGAAGAACAGCCAGGAAGACTGAGGAAAAGTGCTGCCATTGCTGTGTGTCTGGGAGCTGACCTGCAGTTGCTGTTATTGCTGAGGAAGAGGACTAAGGGACTTTCTACTGTGTGCTGTGTCCCCCTTGCTTGAAGAGGAGCTGTGCAGTGTGCTTTGTCCCCTCTGAAGTGTACCTGTCTCCAAGGGCCTGAGAAGAGCTGGCCTCCTGTTGAAAACTCAGGGATATAAAAGTTTCTAGGAAAAACCATCTTGTCAGCGCTGTGTGCGTGTCTCCGCACATAGACTGTGGCCTCATGACCTCTGCACTGCCTGCCCGTGCTTTACTGATTTGGTGTGCTTGTCGTCACACAGCGGGTACTCATCGCGAGGTCTGCCTTGCCTCAAGCTTGAATCCTCCCAGGGATCGTCTCGGCGCCCGAGAGTGCGTGTCAGTGCACTGCCCGAGACCTTCAAAAGGGGCCGAAATTATTGCCGCCGGCCTGGTACGAGGAGGGAGAAGAGAAACCAAGTTGAAACCCCCCGGCCACGAGGCGTCGCCTAGCAACCAGGGGCTTCTCCAAGTGAAGCGTTGCCGGCAAGGAAGAATCACCCAGCGGGACACCAGGCGTCGAGAGCGGAGCTGCACCTGAGTCCGGGAGATATCTGCAAGGAAAGAGCTTCCCTGCAAGTCACCAGCACAGGACTACAGCGTCAGCATCGTAACCCCAGGTAACGGTTCCGATCAGCGATCCGAACCGGCGCCCAAGACTGTTGCTGGGGAGGGGCACTGCAGGCGGGCCGTGTCTTGCTGACTTGGGAGCTGTGTCGGCCGGCTCGTGCTTGCACCATTACTGGTGTGTGATACCGGGGCCGGCTTAAAGGGGGCATTTTGTAAACCCTGCAACCTAACACGAAACCCAAAGTTGAGGTGCTAAAAAAGGGACTGGGTAGTGATATCCTTTTTAATACGTTCTCACGCGGAATACAGACACTACCGCATTCTTTGCCACAACTATAGCGGGTGCATTGTTCCGAGACACTCAACCTACGAAGGCCGCATTCTTTGCTACGAGTACAGCGGGGCCATATTGTCGTCCGTGAAGGACAGCGTTCTGTTTTACGAGTGCAGCATTCTTTGCTACAAGCTGTATTGGCTGGCACGCACTTGCGCATTGAGGAGGGGTGATTTATGGAAATTAAAAAGAACTGAGAAAGTGACTTTCCACATGCTGGAAACAAGAGTTTTACAGCCACACTGACTCTACCAGTTCCTTTACTTTTTCAAATACAGTTATTTTTGCAAGAACATTCCAAAGAACACTTCTTGAGAAAAAGGATTAATTATGTATGTGGGTCTTATGTCATTTTGATCTTGCCTAATCAGATAAAGAGATTTCTATTTTTATAAATAACTTGTGTGGCGTCCATTTGTGGTGTTTCACTGTGTTACTGTGGGTGTTGGTGCAAATACTTTACACATTGCCTTGGGGATAAGCCTGTCTGCTCGTGCCAAGCTACCAAGGGGGTGAGCAGGGGTTATCAACAGTGTGTATCCCCCTTACCCTGACTAGAAGCAAGGGTCCCTATTTGGACAAAGGTACTTACCCCTGCCAACTAGAGACCTCCAGATCTAACACACACCCATAGTGGAATTTTCCAGGCAGGTGCAGCTAGGCAATGGAATACAAAGAAAAACAGTCTCAGAGCTCATATCTTACACAAAGTTGCAAAGTCCAAAGTTGTTCCAGTCGGGCCCATCACCAGACAAGTGGGAGAGGGCCTCTATCTAGTAAGAAAGGTATGGGCTAATAGGAACAGTGTACTCATTACTGGAACAGATCTACATGGCAAAAACGAAACTCAGACTGGAGCATTTCTCAGAATTAAACTAGATCAGTTTCAAAACAGCCTAAAATGGTGCCTGCAAAGAAAATGGTGCAGCGAATGCTAACATACACAGGGCGATTACCAAACATAAACATTTCAAGGTCACCAAACCCTCCTTTTAGCATGAGCTTAAACATTTTTTAACAGCAATGAGGAAAACAGAAAATCAGTAAAACAGAAAACCACAAACAATGATAACAATGAACCCTTATGAGCATTCCATGATTTCAGCTTCGAGGAAGGAAACTGTGAGGAGGGAAGAAGTCTCGAAAATACCCTCATCAATGTTCATAAGGTCGTCTATTTCTTTCTGCACCATAATTGCAGCATTAGTATCATGAATCAATATTTTCTTTTAGGGGTAAGAATAGTTGAGCAATAAGAGCAACAGAAGGGGAGGCACTGAATAAGAGCACAGCAAAGCACTAAGATCACAGTCAGGTAAATTACCTTTTCAAGAATCCAACCCCAACCACCAAAAAGAGACCAACTCCAATTTCTACTTTCCATTCCCTTGACATTCTTGAGGATGTATCAAATATGCTTGATAATATTCTTGATCCTGACTACACATTGGTCTCCCACTACCGTGCATACACCACCACTCTTAGCTAAAATAAAATCAACCGCATATCTAGTCTTTTCGAAATATATTCGCATACTTTCCAACTGAGTGGTGATGTCACACAAAGCTGCCACTGTAGTATTGGATAAAATTTGCAACTTGCACCCAAAATATTCTTTAGCTTTCCCACCCCTAGCCATAGAGGTACCACCTAAAGTGAAAATGGAAGAAAGGATGTATCCAAAAGTGATCCCATTACTATAATTATTGACCTCTATATCTGTCACTCCCTCACAGAATACTTTGGTCAAATTCCTTTTGACCCTGCGGACATTAGGCTTAGCATATTTACAGGGCACGCCCAGAGGCAACACCATCCCAAGAGCCACATCAACTGTGCCATTATGAACGTTAGAATATGTACCATTAGACAGAAAATAGAACCCCGGGTGTACATAAATTGGCCCTTCATAATCTACTGCAGCATATCTGGTGTTCATTCCGTAAGTACTCGGATCTTTGTCATTCACTAAGGGGATCGTATTTTTGTACAACACTATTCCAGAACAATTAATATACAAAGAAGTGTCTGTGCTATTTTCAATAGGGCAACAAGCAGGATAATAATCAGCCTCCCAGGTGACTATCAATTCCTTGTAATGCCAACCCACCAGCGTGACATTCTGTTCTTCCATATAAAAGTTGTCGAATATGTGTTATTATTGCAACCTGGATAACCCATTCCCAGTGGCTTTCTGTAATATAAACAAGATCCTGGATAGACGAAACCAAAGACTCCCTTGACTTCTGTAAATTGCGGTGGACGAATATATATATAATTGACAAGTGACAATGGATATACTGTCCATAAACTAGTAACAGATTTGGTGGGGTTAGCAAGCTGTCCCTTCTCCAAAGAATCTCTTGCGGGTATCTAAAAATACATTACTTGGGGCCATCCTCTTCTTCCTTGTTGGGGGAATAACCTTAACCTTGGTACATAAAGGAACATCCTGATCATTTTCCAAAACCCATGACACCCCATATAATATCATTAACAGCAAAACCACAAGAGCGACACATATTACTTTCTGTTTGCGGGTCCACACCATATTATGCTGAGCAACAAGAATCATTGGCTGCTCTTCCTCAGCAACCTGTCTGCCAAAAGGATGCATAACCAATGATAAAGAGGGGATCAAAATGCAAGGAGAATATATAAGTTCCCAGTGTCCATCAGAGCCTCACTGGTACAGGCTCCTATTGTCCATCAATAAGTTGGCACTCTTGAGCACCGGCGGTGGAGCTTGCTCTGTCCTAAGCTCGTATCCCACGTTGATCAGGATGGCATACCTTCAGGGTATACTTCAGTCTTCCCTATCTAATGTTCAGACTACTAAAATAAAATAAGCAGAAATCCTTCCCTAATGGCAACTAATTCCGTTGGTACTATGACTCAGTACAACCTGTCTTACGCAGTCCATCCCTAATCTCTTTTCTCCTTAGACACAGTTTCCCTCAGCCGAGGGCGCAAATTATACCTGGTAACCCCAGGCACAGTGTGATCAGTGAACAAAGGCTCTTGGATAGCTCATATTTCTGAGGGAACAGCCTCATTCAACACATTCTCATTTTCTTTATCAGTTTGCATTCACATTAGCTGGGCATCGCTGAAGGGGACAAACTGGGGCACTTGCTCATACTCCGAATCACCAATCGCATCCTTGACCCACTGGTGGTAGGGTAAGGGCAAGGGAATCCTCCGACAGTGGGTCGCGTGTACCCAGTTCTTACGGCCAGCAACCTTCACAGCAGTTTGCGTCACCAATAGAACCTGCTCAGGACCCTTCCAGCGCTGCTCCAAACTTTTCTTCCTCTGGAATTTGCGCACCAAGATGTATTCACTCTGCTGGATATCATGGCCGGGTCCCTCTGGTGTGAAAGGTAGGGACTCTTGCTCCTGTTGGTGAATAGAACATAAACTTTCTTTTAACTGGCCAAGGTAATCAAGCAAAACAGGGTACTAAATACCAGAAAATCTACGAGGACGCGGGACGCCCCAGACGTTTGCTGGGTGCCCAAACATGACCTCTTAAGGAGACAATCCTGTCCTAGAATGTGCTGTCGTTCTTGTTGACAAAATAGCTAGTGGTAAGGCATCTGGCCACTTTAACCCTGTGGTCTCCTGTATCTTTGTCAACTTCAGTTTTAGAGTGCCATTGTACTTCTCTACCAAACCCGCTTACTGTGGATGATTAGCAGCATGGAATTTTTGCTTTACATGGAGACCCTCACAAATCAATTGAATCACTTTCACATTAAAATGACTTCCTTTGTCACTCTAGATAACTCGGGGCATGCCGAAACGAGGAAAGAACTCCTTCAGGAGTACCTTTGCAGTCATAATGGCTGTAGTATCTTTAGTAGGGTAAGCCTCAACCCATTTACTGAATGCACATACAACCACCAAAACATATTTAAGATTGTTGCATCTCTCTAATTCAATAAAGTCCATCTGAAGGACCTCAAAAGGAAATGTGGGTGGCACAAAATTACCAGGTGGTGTCAGGGTACCCTTCCCTGTATTATCCATCATGCAAACCATGCAATATTTCACTAAATGCACAGCTGTCTTAGAGATATTGTCATTCTGCCATACAGGGTCTAACAACTTACAAATGCCTTTTGCACTAATATGAGCTGGACCATGTGCCATAGTAACCACGGGAAGAACATATGCATCCGGCAGCAGCCATCTCTGTTTCCCTGATTTATCAATCCAACATTCTTCCTCATTCAACTGCGCTGTGCTTTCCTGCCATTTCGCTAATTCTTTCATTGTGGCTTCACTTTGTATCTCTCTTACACTTTCAAGGGTATTCTCAAACAGCAACTTCAGGAACCCACCTAGCTGGGCCTGCTTCAAACACGTGTTTCATCTTTGTTCGGGCTGTTTCCTTAGCTACCTGATCTGCAAAACCATTTCCTCTACCCACGTCATCAGTAACCCTCCTGTGGGCACTGCATTTAATAATAGCCAATTTCTTTTGGAGTGCTAAAGCGGACAAAAGACTCAATATGAGGTGCCCATGCTGAATCGTGGTACCATGGGAAGTAAGGAACCCCCTCTCTGCCCAGAGTCACCCAAAATTATGCGCGACCCCAAAGGAATGCTGGCTGTCAGTAAAGATATTGACAACCAGTCCCTGCGTCAATTTGCAAGCTTGAATGAGAGTAGCAAGCTCAGCAACTTGAGCCCACTGATAGGGGACCCATGATATCTCTACCACCGTGCGCAACATAGTGACAGCATAAGCTGCCGTCATGGTGCCATTTGAAAATTTAAAACAAGAGCCATCAACATATAGTTCTCCTTGGGGGTCAGATAAGGGAACATCAGTCAGGTCTACCCGTCCCTTTGTCTCTTCTTCCATCCAGAAGATACAATCATGTCTGGCAACTGCATCGTTCTGGGAAGGGAGGGGTAGTAACGTGACTGGATTCAGAGTGGTACATCTTTTAATTGTAATATGCTTAGCAAAGAGGGTCAATTCATAGCCGGTGAGACGTGCACTGGTGAGGTGCTATGTCTTTTGTTATAAACAATGTTCCTAACCGCTGACCATAGGTTCAGCACCTCAACCCCTGTCACATTCAATTTATTGTCCTGTGCATCTACTTCCGGCACTTGCTGCCTTTAAGTGCCACTGGAATCCAGAAAGGGCAAAATACTTTTGAGTGGAAGGTGCACCATAAATGAAGTCGGGATAGCAAGTTTTAGTCCATCATTCTACTTTATTTATAATTGAATTAAAATCAGCCAACGCGTTTCGTTACCTTTGCATAAGGAACTTCATCAGGGCTGAAACAATCACATAAAACACAATATAAATCATCACACAAAGACACATATAAAAAGACATAACATCTTAACATATATACCCAAACACAAATAACCAATCCATATTTGTCACACAGAATTCACTCTGTTAGGACATTGAGATGATGCACACGGGATTCTATGTCAAAGGGTCACACTGAACGTAGTCAAGTCGCTAGACAGCCCACAAAACACACATATATATATATATATATATATATATATATATATATATATTCACTGAAAAAACCATAGGTTTTAGGGACAGTTATAGTTACTTGGACATTGCACTCGTACAAAACCCGTGAAATTCCCCCGTTATAGTTAGTTCAGCTAACTATAACTCGCGCCCCCGCAATGCACTGCTGATGACGTCACATATTACATCACTCATGACATGGTCAGTGACATCACTGATGACATCACTGATGACATCTCAAATGACATCATTGTTGACATCATCCAGTGACTGTGTGTTTCTGTAAAGTTTAAATATTTTTAATATATATAGGAAAAGGCGTTTTGAAGAATGAGTGGGTGTATAAGTGTCTGTATGGATGATTTAGTAGGTGCGTGACTAATTCTATAAGTGAGTGATTAAACGTATCTTACTGAATGCATGGGTTAGTGACTAAACTGGGTGAATGTCTGTATCTGTCTGTTGCTGTGTAAGTGGCTGCATGGGTTTGTGAACAGCTACATGAGTGTCTATAAGAGTTATTGATTTGTTGTCTGAGTATCTGTATGGGTGCCTGAGTGTTTGTGTGGATGGGGTGTGTGCGACTGTGCATAGATGTGTGAGTGGGTGATTCACTGGGTGGATGGTTTCAAGAGTGCATCTGTGATAGACTGTATGGGTGGGTAAGTGTGTGTAACAGTGTGTTAGTGAGTGAATGTATGTCCCAGTGGTACATGTGTGAGTAACTACATATGTGAAAGGCAGTATATATGTGTGTTAGAGTATTTAAATGGCTATAAGTGAGAGTGTGTTATTGTGAGAGTGGCTGTATGGATGAGTGTGTGCTTGTATCAGTGATTGTATAAGAGCGTAACAATGTGCTAGTATTTGTATGATTAAGTGAGCTGGTGTGTGTATAACTGTATAGGTGAGTAAATGGCAGTGTGTTTAATTATTTGCATGACTGACTAGGTGTGTGAGTACCTCTATGGATGAGTGGCGGTGTTTGAGTGTCTATATAGGAGTAAGAGTGCATATGATAGTCCTGTACTGAGTGACCATAAGTATGAGTGACTGTACGGGTGAGTGAGTGGATGTGTGTGTGTAGACCTAAGAATCAGTGAGTGGGTATGTAGTTATTGGTGTTGGAGTGTCTATGGTTTTGCGAATGGCAGTCTGTAATTTAGAGTGTGTGTATCAAAGGTTATATTAGGGTGTGAGGAGGTGCATCAGATTATCACGTGGATGATGTCATGAGTGATGTCATTTGAGATGTCATCAGTGATGTCATCAGTGATGTCACTGACCATGTCATGAGTGATGTAATATGTGACGTCATCAGCAGTGCATTGCGGGGGCGCGAGTTATAGTTAGCTGAACTAACTATAACGGGGGAATTTCACGGGTTTTGTACGAGTGCAATGTCCAAGTAACTATAACTGTCCCTAAAACCTATGGTTTTTTCAGTGAATTTCAAAGGTTTTTTAAATGCTAATTTGTAACTATAACGTGTCTGAAACCTATGGTTTTTTCAGTGAATTTCAAAGGTTTTTTAAATGCTAATTTCTAACTATAACGTGCCTGAAACCTATGGTTTTTTCAGTGAATTTCAAAGGTTTTGTAAATGACAATTTTTAAAATGTATTAATTGTTATATTAATTTTTTTCATACTGATTTACTACATTTTTAGAAACATTTTTTTTTACATATTTTATTTTTTAAATTACATTGTAATTACATTATACATTACATTACAAAAAATACTTTCTCAGAATGAATTACTTTAGTTTAAATACTTTGCACATAGGCAATAGACTTTTAAGTACAGTAGTTACAGTTGTTGCAATGGGCAACACATTTTCAAACACAATGCAACATTCAGCTCAATGTGAATTTCTAGTTAAATGCAATTAGTTACTTTATGGATTACTTTTCTAACCACAGGACTGGATCCTAGATTCAGTCCTGGGACATCTCCTGTAAACAGTTGAGTAAAAGCGTTTTGGTTACAGTACTGATTTTTAAGGAATATTATTGTATTTTAAAAGTTGACACTTAGAAACTTTTTCTCATATGGTCACCAATGTTATCCTATGGAAGGAAATTCACTTAGCAGGTAAAAACTGTTATTGTTACTTTTTCTTACTCAGTGTTGGATCCTGGATCCAGCACTGGTGCATCTCCTGTAAACAGTTGAAAGAATGCGTTTAAGTCATACAGGTGATTTTTAAGGAATATTTGTAGTTTGTAAAAATCAACACTTTGAAACTTTTTGCTGAAAACCAGACAATGGATTCCTATGGAAGAAAATATAAGTTACTGGTAAGTACGGTTAAAATTACTTTTTCAGGGTCAGTGCTGGGCTAAAAGATGCAGCACTGGGTTCTCTCCTGATAACAGGTGAGTAAATCGGAATTCGTATTTCGGCTGATTTTAGAGGAATATTTTAAAGTTCCAAAACTCCACACTTAGAAGAATTTCCAAGTGAAACCAGTCAATGTTAGCCTATGGAAGGAAATTCAAGTTACTGGTAAGTACGGTTAGAATTACTTTTCAGGGTCAGTGCTGGGCTAAAAGGTGCAGCACTGGGTTTTCTCCTGATAACAGGTGAGTAAGTCGGAATTCGGATTTCGGCTGATTTTAGAGGAATATTTGTATGTTTCAAAAATCAACACTTAGAAACTTTTTCAGCAAAAAGCAGGCAATGATATCCTATGGAAGGAAATTCAAGTTACTGGTAAGTATGGTTAAAATTACTTTTCAGGACCAGTACTGGGCTGAAAGATGCAGCACTGAGGTCTCTCCTTATAACAGGTGAGTAAATCGGAATTCGTATTTCGGATGATTTTAGAAGAATATTTGCACAATGGTGAAGGGAGGGGGCGGGGCCTGAGGTGACATCTGTGCAAAGTTGGGGGATTAAGTCCCCTTGAATCCTGAGGGTCCCTAGGGGCCAACTAGCCCACCAGGAACCTCCAATATGTGCCAGGGGGCTGCGTTGCAGAGACGTGTAGAGAGGCCACACCCCTTTTACACCTCTCTGCAACGCAGCTCTGTGGCGCTTTCTGGATGTACCTGTTGGGCTAGTTGGCCCCAGGGACCCTCAGGATTGAAGGGGATTTAATTCCCCATCTTAAAACGCGCCACGGGGCCTGTTTGCACACATGTCACCTGGAAGCCCCGCCCCCTCCCTTCACCACTGTGCAAACGCGCCCCGTGGCGCGTTTTAGGCTGGGGATTAAGTCCCCTTGAATCCTGAGGGTCCCCGGAGTCCAACTAGCCCACCATATACCTCCAAAAGCGCCACAGAGCTGCGTTGCAGAGAGGTGTAAAAGGGGCGTGGCCTCTGTACACCTCTCTGCAAGGCAGCCCCCTGGCGCATACTGGAGGTTCCTGGTGGGCTAGTTGGCCCCCAGGGACCCCCAGTATTCAAGGGGAATTGTTCCTCTCTGCAAACGCGCCAGGGGCGCGTTTGCAGAGTGGTGAAGGAAGGGGCGGGCCTGCGGGCCCGATCGTTTTTTTTGTCCCTGAAGGGGGGCTGTGTGGCCCCCTTCCTTTTTCTTGTTTTTGGGCCCTGGGGACCCCATCCCCCAGGGCCTTACCCCTTTTTAAATTAAATATTTAAAAAAAAAACGGGGAAGGGGGCCGCGGGCCCCCTTCCCTGGGCCTGTATTGGCCCCGGGGACCCCATCCCCGGGGCATGGCCTCGATTTTTTTTTTTCTTTGGAGGGGGCTGCGTGGCCCCCTTTTCAGGCCATTTAAGGCCCCGGGGACCCCATCCTCGGGGCCGGCCTTTCCGTTTTTTTTTTATTTAATTATTTTTCTTTTTTGGGGAGGGGGGCCGTTTCAAAAAACGCTGCCAACACACAACCCCAACGCGTTTCGGTCTCAGCCGAGACCTTGCTCACGGGGAACAATCGATCAACGCGTTTTTTGAAAATAAAAACACCCTGGAACCAGCGTTGGTATGATGTGATGATTCATACTTATTTCCAACTTTAAAAGAGCTGTGAGTGCGGTGAGGAAATCCCTGTTCAAAGGGATATCGTGGCGATATTTGTAACGGCTTGGTCCTGCCGTACTCGACACGCACCACCACAGAGCGCCCAGCAGTCAGTAAAGGTGGACTTTGCGGAAAGGATATATATATATATATATATATATATATATATATATATTATCTACTGGTGGTAGCCAGTAGATAGTTATAGTTAGGACCTATTTTCCATAGGAAATCCGCAACATTCTATTTGAAATAACTTTGGCACCGGTTGACGAATCTTCGCGAAATTTTCAAACTTTGTGGCCCGCTCCGGTCCGCTCCTATCCTGAAAGTCTCGGGGTGATTTGTCAAGCGGGGGCCGAGAAAAAAGGGGGGTCCCAAAACTTGTTTTCCCCATTCATTTTCCCATAGGAAACTTTAGCCACGGCTACAGCCGGAACTGCTGAACGGAATTACACCAAATTTGGCAAAGAGGTAGTTCTTGGCTCAGAAAGAACCCTTTTGTTAAATGGTGTAAATCCGTTCAGTAGTTGCTGAGAAAATCAAAAGTAAAAACACATATATATCTATGGCCGCGGAGGGTCCGCGCACCCTCCCGATGACCAGCTGTATGCTAATTGGCTGTCAACACTCCAAACCAGGAAGTGTTGGCAGCCATCTTGTGACTCGGTAGAACCGAGTCACAAGAAAACAGTAAAAACAATCGTGCAAAACAAGAAAAGGGGGCAGGGTAGAAACACTCTGACCCCCTAGGCCTGCTCAGGGGGTCCCACAAGGACCCCCAAGGTCAAAAAAGCATTTTTATTTTTTTTTAAACGGCGAGATTTGCGCACCCAGCGCGAATTTCGGCCGAAAATTCTAAAAAAAGGAAGCGCGGGCTCCCGCGCTTCCTATTCAAAAAGCCCCCGGGTGGGCCAAGTCCCGGGGGCATGCGGGGTTTGTTAATATTAAATGAGGGGGCCTCTAAGGTCCCCCAAGCCCCGGGACCACCACCCCGGGGCTTCAACTAAATAAGGGTGGCGGGGGCACATGGCCCTCTCGCAGCACCGGGGACCGCCACCCCCGGGGCTTCTTTTTTAAAAAAATTGAACACCTGTGTGGGGGGGCTCGAGCCCCCCCACACGCCATGGGACCGCCACCTCCCCGGGGCCCTAAATATGCAGATTGGGGGGTCCATTACGGACCCCCCATGCCCCGGGGACCACCACCTCCCCGGGGCTTAGCAAAGGTTGGGAGGGTTAGAAAGGGCGACCTTAAGCTTCAGTAAATTGTAAAAGTCTACGTTTTGCAGGTTGAAGTGCTTTTGCAAATCTCTAAAGGATAGCGGATTTTGGGAGGGCCCTAGGTCTTTTAGAAACTGAATGCCCTTAGAGGCCCTCTTGAAAATTGATAGAATCCTATAAATCCCAATCTCTAACTCGAATTTGACTTCCCTTTGGAACAACTCTAAAATTAGAATCCATGGCTCTCCAGCCTGCTGGTCTCTTTTGGGAGAACTTATCATTTGGATATGACTTACTTTTAGCAGAGAAAGATTGGCTGCCTGAGTTTGTGATGGATTGCCAAAAAGGGGAAAGCGTCATTTTGCCTGCTTTCTCCGACCTCGTTCCAGAATCTTTAAAACATTAATACGCACATGAGTGGGCGCTAGTGCTAGCTCCGGCATTCTACCACAACCATGTAGGGTGGGACGTGTGGTCTAACTACCACGAAGTCCCATTAAAATCTACTCCAAATCCACAAAGACAGTACCCTATAAAAAATGATGTAAAAAGACAGGTCAAAGAAATTCTAGACCAACTCGAATACCGAGGTGTACTTGAGACTTGTACCTCCCCATGAACTATCCTTTGTTTTCAGTAATGAAACCTGACAACACATATTATCTAGTTTTAGATTACCGACATTTAAACACATGCACACGAGCATTTGCAGTATAGAATGCACATAGTGCCGCATTAATGAATAACATTGTGCGGAAGAAATACAAAACGACATTAGACATCTCGAATGGATTCTTCTACCAAAATATAGCTCCAGAAAGCAGATATTTAACAGGATTTTCTGCCCTAGGCCCTCAGCGAAATTTTTGTTGTTTGCCTCAGGGGTATAAGAACAGCCCAGGGCAATTCTCGACAAGGGTTTCAGAAATATTACAAACATGAGATGAGGAGGCAGTGTCCTATGTAGATGACATCTATCTGATGGACGATGAATTACTTGAACACCTGTGCAGGGTGATCAACATAATTGTGGGATTCAGCAATTTGGGCTACAAATTTAATTTCAGAAAATCAAAAATTGCCCATCTCAATGTCCTGTTTTTCAGATATGAGCTCTCAAGTGAAGGCAAGAGCCTGGCAGCCAACTTTTTAGAAAAATGTGCGCTGCTCCAACCTCCAAAGACTCTCAAAGGTTGGCAATTCAAATTAGGAGTTCTAATTTTTGGCAGAATATACATTCTAGATTATGCAGAAAGAGTAAAACCTTTCTACGATTTAATCAGATCTGAATTCACACCACATCAGTGGACACAGTAACACACAGATACTCTCAGTTCAGTTCAGGCTGACATGATAGCATCCAAACATTTGCACACACATTTGAATTCCACAAACTTGGTGGTCCCGGGTTTATCAGGATATATTTATATCACTTTTAATGAAGGTGAGACAGTCCCAATTGCATACAAATCACATTTATACACAAATGCTGAAATGCGATTTGCGTCAACTGAAAAAATATTGACCGCAGTACAGACTGCTGCAGTGAGAGAAAGAGCACTAGCACAGGGTAAACTCAAAATCGTTGTTATCCCGGTACCAACTTTAGAAGCTGTTACCAAAGCGAGCATTCCAAATGTAAAAGCACTGCATCCGCATTGGAAACAATAGGCTAATTTTCTCACTGCAACAGATGTAGATTACAAATACGATTCTACATAAAAACACAAGCGTTCCTGCAGTATGAACTTGAATACCCTCTCCCGAATGAAATCTTGCCTCTAGAAAAATATGAATACATCATTTATACTGATGGTTCTGCTCAGCCTGCCATAGGAATTAAACAACAGTATAGCACAGCATGTGCAATAGTGAAGGGAGTATGCGGGATGGTAAGTTCCATACCAGCAATACTACTACGCAATCTCTAGGAGATTGAACAGCACAGTTGGCAGAGCTGAAAGCCCTGATACTAGCACTACAATACACAGATCGGGAATTCCCCACACTGATAGTGTGCAATACGTTTTACTGTGTGCAGTCCTATAATGAATATCTTCATTACTAGGGGCAGAATGGGTTTAGAGATTCCAAGGGGTGCACAATTAAACATACATTGTTTATGGGAGCAAGGGGCAAAGCTGAAAGCATGCCTGCCACGGGCTCAAGTTATTCACACCTTGAGTCATCAGCGTGTTGGCATACATGTTGAAGGAAATTGACAGGCTGATGAAGCCGCCAAGGCGATGGTTTGAACTGCTGCCGTTGCTGCAATCACTTGTTATAGTACGAGGATAGTCGGAGACATACTCATAGCTGTCAACACCTCGAAGAATGGCTCTGCCATTCCAAAGGGCTTTCCACTCAAATATTCCTATAAATTAGATGCGCAAAACACACCATATGCTCAAATTCCAGGAGTGGGGGATGGAGTTCTACCAAACATGGATCGCAGATTAGGTTTAATTCTAGCTGCACACGAGGGTCTGGGCTCTGCACAAACAGGGGTCACTGCTACAGTTTCATTACTGAAGCGGTGATTCTGGTAGCCAAGTTTGTCTAAACAAACAAAGGCTTGTGTCTTAAAGTGCAACATCTGTCAGCAGATGAAAGGTTCCACCATAGCATGGCCAGCACAAACACCATTACTCATTTAAGACAGACCTCTCTCATGTGTCTATTTGGATCAATGCGGCCCCTTGAATTCATGCGGGGCTTACAAGTACATCTTGGTGGCAGTATCTTCATGCTCTAAATTTCTATGGGTTTGGCCTCAGAGCTCGGCTGACACTCGAACTGTTATAAAGGATTTGTGAGTCTTCATCGGGACATATGCAATTAGCACGTTACATTCCGACCGTGGCCCTGCATTTAGCTCTTGGGGTTACAAGGAAGACATGGAAAGTATGGGCCTGTCCTTGCAGTACTCCTCCCCCTACCATCCTGAGGGCAATTCGGTGGTGGAGAGGAAAAACCAGGACCTAAAGCAATCCTTAACAGCAAGGGTAATAGGTGCGGGTGGTAGTTGGTTCAGTCGCCTATATGGGGTCCAGAGGGCACTAAACAATATGCCAAGAAGATCCTTGGGAGAGCGTACCCGCTATGAGATCCTGTTTGGGACAAGAATGTGGGTACCTGACCTCGATTGTGCCAGTACAGTGGCGGATGTAAAACCATTTGAATTGAATGATCGTTTGGCTGTTTTACAGGAACTCAATGAATTCCTGGCATTACAAAGCAACATCCAAGTAAAACGCACCCCCACTGGGGAAGTGAAACCGGTACCGGCAAGACCTGTCTGGGTCCCAAAGGTTATGGACCTGGTCAAAGAAAAGATCGTGGACAAAAAGGAGTTTGGGCCATCCCACAGAACACCTGTACCTGTCCTGGTGGTTCAAGGAACAAGAACAGTACTTCTTCCGCCTCTTGCCGGCCAAAAAGAAACAAGATTTGTCTCCATTGATCTGATCAAACCACACTATGTGGCCGATTCTCAACAGTAGGCCACGTGGCATCCTGGGTAGCCGCAGAGTTCCTCTCGCTACTATACAGGAAGTTCAGATGGAAAGACTAATAACGTTTCAAGACTCCTCTGCTCAAGATGCTGGAGTAGCCAATAACGGAGTACAAATTACACCAGTTGAAACTGAACAACATCCAAATAAAACTGAAACGCAAATTGCAATTTGCCCCAATAATGAAGTTTACATCAATGTGTCTTCACAAGAAGCAGCTGCCAGTGTAGAACTGCTGAGCTCCCAAAGATAGATCAAACTGTGTCTGGCTACTTCATCAACTTCAAGGATTTTTCTTCAGCTCCAAGTGAGCCTGAGCAGGCGCCACCCATTTCCAAGAAAACATAATTTCAACACTTTGGGGCCGATTCTGATTCAGGCCGGAAAACATACCGACCGACTCGGTACGGGAATGTAGTCCGACCGACACGTACCGGCGCTGCCCGATCCGCATAGTACGATGCAATGCATGTGAATTACGACTGACTCGTACGGAACACAAGCCGAACGACCGAACCGCACGGAAGCCAGCTATCCGGCCGGAAAATATACGCAAATCGAACCGACCGACATGCAATAGGAATGAACCCAACAGAAACGTACCCGCGAACTCCGACCCGCGCAGTACGATGCAATGCGTGTAAAACCAGACCAAGTCACACGGAGCTCAAGCCGTACGACCGACACGCATACAAAACAGGGAGACGAAGCAACCCAATACTCCGCGACTGACGCGTACGCCGCACATGAAACCCAGCAGAAAGACAGCTTGAAAGACTCGGAGAAGCTCGCACGAGCCAACTGCAGCGTCCTACTCGGTCAGAAGAACGTCTCCTACATGCCTAAAAACTACAAAGGAAAAAATACAAAAAAAGGGCCAAACAAGCAATGACAAAGTCAATAAATACAGGGGGAAAAAAACATGGAACAAAGACACACCCACAACTCCACCCATATAAAGGCCACAAATCCCTACCATGATCCTTTGCAAATTCAACTGACCTGCCAGCAAAGAACACCATCAGACAGCAACCACAGACACACTCACAACTCATCCATCACACAAGCCACACACCATTAGCACCTCCCAAATAGCACCCTCACATACACCCAGCAAAACCAACACTCACCCACCCTCACTTGCACACACACATCAATCCCCACCACCACCCATCACCAGGCCCCCAAAGAAGAATTCAAAGTTTCTAGACAGTGAATTGGAAGTCCTGGTAGATGAAATCCTCAGGGTAGAGCCACAGTTGTTTGGTACATTGGTCCAACAGACCCCCATGTCGCAGAAAACCAAGATGTGGGAGAGGATCGTCTACAGGGTGAACGCACAATCACCATGTTTGCGCACAAAGGAAGACATCCAGGACAGGTGGTATGATGTGCGCAGGAGGGTCAAGGTCCTACTCAAGAAGGATTACGCCTTGAGTCATCACACCAGCAGTGGCCCTCCTGCCAAACCAATATACCTCAGGTCCTGGGAGGAGAAGGTGCGGGCCATCCTACCACCAGAGAGCGTACATGGACTATCAAACATCCCAGAGCCTGGTGAGTACACAACCAATATACCCAATATTGTGTGACAATACGCACACATCACTGTCAAGGGGATAGTGAAACCATGCACCGTTAGCAAAGCCACAGTAACCAAAAGATAATCATCCCAAGATGTGTATGTTAGTTAGACAAACACAATACCTGCCATCTCATAGTGATATGTAACTGTGTCATGACATGTACAAACCTAACAACAAATAGAGCAAGGCAGTGGCACAAATCTAACCAACAAACACTGTCAGACATTTTGCCACCACTAGAACACCACCTCACAGGGAAGCTCACTGAAAGGAAGGAATTGTGTGTATGCTGGTGAAGTGAGTGTAGCCAATAGCATGATGGGAGTTGTAGTCACAGGTATTGGTCACCCTCACAATTGGCCCATCAACACCACTCTGAACCATGCTCACATCACAGGGAGTGGAAAATAACTCACAAGATGGCTGACACTGGGTACTGCTGTGGGGAGCACAAGGCCCTGCTGGGAACTGTGCACCAACCAACAGCAGGACACCACTGCCTGACATCCTGAAAGCCTACTTGCACTCCCTGCAATGGAAGCACGTTCCATGGTGGGGTATCTGGCTGGGTGGGAAGGAGGACTGACAGCTCTGACCATAGTTACCAGCAGCTTTTCTCACACACCCCCTTAACACAAACTCCACACAACTCACCTGGGAGAATGCATTGCCTCACACTCTAATTAAATGTCCCACAAAGAACTACCACACTGGGTTATGCTGTGTGAAGCACAGGGACACTTTTGGGACTTGTAGACAAACAAACGCCAGGACAACACTGTCAGCCATCCTGTCAGCACAGGCACACTACCCCACAGGAAGCAGAGTCAAAAGGAAGGAAGTATGGGCATGCTGGGAAGGGGGTATAGGCAATAGCATGATGGGAGTGGTTGTCACAGCTCAACATCCCCACCCACATGGCCCAGCAAGCTCACACTGAAGCATGCACACCTCACAGGGAGTGAAAAGCCACTTCAAAGATGTCTGACACTGGCCTCAGCTGTGGGGAGCACAAGGCCCTGCTGTGAACTGTGCACCAACAAACAACAGGACCACACTGTCAGCCATCTTGCCATTGCTGTCACACTCACACAGTGAAGTCGACTCAAAAGGAAGGAAGTATGGGCATGCTGGGAAGGGGGGTGTAGGCAATAGCATGATGGGAGTGGTAGTCACAGCTCAACATCCCCCACCCACATGGCCCAGCAAGCTCACACTGAAGCATGCACACCTCACAGGGAGTGAAAGGCCACTCCCAAGATGTCTGACAATGGTGCTCTGTTGTGGGGAGCACAAGGCCCTGCTGGGAACTGTGCACCAACCAACAGAAAGACACCACTGACTGACATCCTGACAACCAACTTGCACTCCCTGCAATGGAAGCACGTTTCATGGTGGGATGTCTGGCCTGGGGGGAGGAGGAGTGCCAGCTCTGACTACAGCTACCAGCAGGCCCTTACACACACACCACTTCCACTAACTCCAAACAACACAACTGGGACTGTGCTCTACAAGAGAGTGAGTGAAAAGCCACTTCCAAGATGTCTGACACTGGCCTCAGCTGTGGGGAGCACAAGGCCCTGCTGGGAACTGTGCACCAACAAACAACAGGACCACTCTGTCAGCCATCTTGCCATTGCTGTCACACTCACACACAGTGAAGTCGACTCAAAAGGAAGGAAGTATGGGCATGCTGGGAAGGGGGTGTAGGCAATAGCATGATGGGAGTGGTAGTCAC
>CAWUFW010022511.1:0-93976 GCA_963921515.1 Calotriton arnoldi | reverse complement strand
GTCTCAGATGGACATTTGCCAGCCACAGATAGCTCCCAGGGAGTGAGGGGCACACCTACATCACGACAGCCTGTCCAAACCTTATCATAAGGCATGTAAGGCTGCATTTCCTATTGTGTGTATGTTGGTGTACATGTTGTCCTGTGGGTGTCACCTGTGGGCAGCCACCCCCAGGCTGTGCACGTGTTCATGGGGACAGGATCCTGGGTGTTATGTGTACGTGACCACTGTGATGTGCAACTGTTCATATCTGTGCATGTGCCATGGTCACATTTCACAGTGGTGTTTGTGTATGTCATGTCACATACCCCGTGAGTCCCATGTGGGACGGTATGTTTGAGCCAGGGTGTCCCAGTGGCACAATAGTGATGGACCTCCACAGTCTTTGTGCATGTAGTGTTTACAATGTCTCTGATTTCATGTGCACAATGGGAGACAGTCTCCACATCCACGTTGTGTGTGCATGGACTCTGATGTTGTGCGTGTGTGTCACAGACGTCCATGTCTGTCCTGCCGTGGCAAGTGGGGCCACTACCTGTGGGGGTCATGTTTGTTTTGCTGTGGTGTACACATGATACTCCATGTGATGCCAGTGTCCATGTGGCATTACAGGGTCCCTGGGAATGTACCTGTCATTGAGCTGTGGTGCCTGGGGCACATCTGTCCTCACATGTCACTGTGGGGGGTGATTGTGACACGGCAGCAGGAGATGGGAACTGTGACACGGCATCATGATATCCAATGGGCCAACCTGGGACAAATTGATGCCACCTGTAGGACTGTGTTGACAGATGTTGGCCATGTATGTACCATACATGTCCTTCCGGTACTGCACACTTCATGTAGTTGTGCCTCATAATGATGTATGTTGGGATCTTGAGTGTGTTCAATGCCGCATATGTGGGGTGACTGACAATCTTGCTTACTTCTCCTCTGCACTGCAGGGCTCCTGCTGTCCATCGGCCATTCCCAGACCTGGCAACGATGGTGGAACGGGACAGCATCCGACGGTACCGCTTCACCAGGCAGCTGATTGAGGATTTGGCAGTGCAGTTGGCCCCACATTTGCAGCCTGGCCGGCCGTATCCTACAGCGCTGACCCCCAAGGTGAAGGTGATGGCAGCCCTACACTTCTTTGCCACTGGTACCTTCCAACATACTGTGGCGACTGCTGGTGGGATGTCACAGACCATGTTCAGCCGTGTGCTCCGCGATGTTTTGGCGGCAATGTTGCTCTTCCTGAACCGGTACATCTATTTCCCTAGACTGCGACGACTCACTGACGTGAAGAGTGACTTTTATGCCCTGGGGAGGATGCCGCATGTAATTGGCTCCATTGATGGGACACATGTGGCTTTGGTACCACCACAGGCCCAGGAGCAGGCCTACAGGAACCGCAAGCACTACCACTCGGTCAATGCACTGGTGGTGTGTCTTGCAGACATGACCATCACACACGTGTGTGCCCGTTTCCCTGGTTCAGCACACGATGCCTTTGTGATGAGGAGTAGTCGCATCCCCAGGATGATGGCACAGATGCAGAACCAGCGTGCCTGGCTTGTCGGTGTGTACTGACTTTGTGCCATTGTGTGTGATCTGATCTGTAGTATTCCGCCCACTTTTCCAAGTCAGCTAATGTGCACTTGTCTGTCCGTAGGTGACTCGGGATACCCCAACATGCCGTGGTTGCTGACACCCCTCAGGAACCCTGTGACACCTGCCCAGATGCGCTACAATGAGGCACATGGTCGGACCAGGAGAGTGATTGAGCGGACCTTTGGTCTCCTGAAGAGCCGCTTCCGCTGCCTGGACAAGACCGGAGGGTCCCTCCCATATGCCCCTGCGAAAGTGTGCAAGATTACCATCGTCTGCTGCATGCTCCACAACCTGGCAGTGCGGAAGGAGTTGCCTCTCATCCAGGATGACAATGACCAACATCCGCCACCTGTGGAGGATCCTGGCCTGGACCACGATGCCAGTGACGATGATGATGATGATGATGGTGATGGTGATGTCCGCACACAGCTCATCACCAACTTCTTTAGCTGAATGTGAGTATCCTGAGGTGTCATGTCAATGATGTGAGTTGGCATGATGTGTGGGTGGTGCTCTGGTGCTGTTGGAGTGTGTCCATGGGCTACTTGACTGGATGTGTGTTGCGATGTGTGGTGACAGGTGGGCTGTACTCCCCAACAGTGTTGACATGCTAACTTGGTTCTGGGTGGGTATCTTGTAACATGTATTGTGCATGAGTTTTGCTGTTCTGTCCTGTACTCCATTGCTTTTGACTGTGTGTCATTTCTGTCCTTCACAGGGTACTTTCAGATTCGTTTGGTCAACTGTGTCCACCGACGACGTGATTGCACATCCAGGCTGGTAGCTGTTGTGTCCCTACAGGTGATGTGCGCCACACCCATGGACTTCCTTCCGTCTACAGTTGTTGACTGTGTGCCCGCTACCAGGTGGGGTTACCTTGCATCTGTAGTGGTTACGGCATGTTGCAACTGTGTAATAAACCTGTGCTTCACTTTGTGATGTGCGTTGTCTGTGGTCACACATTTGACTGCCATTTGCTTACTGCACCTGTGGGCTACTTGACTACAACTGGGAATGGGTGTGGTGTCTGTGCATTGCACCGTCTTCCCTGGCAACATCAGTGTAGGCAATGAGTCAGATGGCCTAGGTGTGTATGTGTCGTGTAGCCCTGGTGGTGTGTCTCCCTCATGTGTGTCACGTTGCCTGTACTCACATGCCTGTGTTGTCCTTGCTGTTGCAGTTCGCATACACAGTGTAATTTTGCAGTTCATCATCCCCATAACAGCACCCACGTTGGAATCACGACAGAGGCAAGTATGGTGTATTAGTGTGTTTATTGTGATACATTTGTGTTAATAGTGCATAGGATGGGTTGTGCTGTACATGAATCTTGCAATCGCAAGTTCCTAGGTGAATTGAAAGTCCGGGTAGACAGGATCCCCAGTATCGGGGCCACAGTTGTCTGACACATTGGTCCAACTTGTACTCCCCATGCAATGTGTGGGAGTAGTGTTGCCGTCAACAGGGTGAACAGTCTGTGCACAAAGGCGAACATCCAGAACAGGTTCAGGCTTCCTGGGAGTTGCGCTTGGCCATCGGCCTCTCACTTTTCCCTCCTCAGATGACCCCTCTTCTTGGGGGGGGCCCTCAAGTGCAGGCTGCTGCGGTGCAGGGGACTCTCCGCCAGAGTCCTTCTCCCTCCCTGTGGCAGTTGCAGTTTGTTCGTCACCAGATGTTGTTGGCACACAGGGAGGTGTGGACTGGTTGCTGTTCATCTGGCGGAGGCATTGTAAAATGTCCCTGTGCACCGCCGTCATCTCATGCAGTGCATCCCACTTGGACTCCACGTGGGACATGTGGGAGTCCAAGCGGGCATGATGGGCAGCCTGCTGCTGTTTAATGTCTCTGAGGAGCCCCACTACCTGGCTGAGCTCTCCGGTGCTGGACTGGTACGCATCAGCTATGCGTACCAGTTGTGGGTCGTCATGCACACCAGCAACGTCTGCAAGCAGCGACCTCTGTCTCCCACCCCTCCCACCACCCCTGCTGACATGTGCAGTGTGTGCAGTGGCATGCACAGATAACCCTGGTCCACCTTGGGGGTTGGTGGTGGTGGTGGTGTCCATGGCCCCAGGTTGGTCCAGGGTCACTGTGCTGGTGTTGCTCCTTATTCTGTCCATGTCGGCAGGGATGGTATTCGTGGTGACAGTCGTTGTAGGGGTGGGTGCAGGGGGTGCAGCTGGTGGTCCTGCTGGTGCTGCAGCTGGTGGTCCTGCTGGTGCTGCATGTTGACTTGCACCGGATGTGCCAGGTTGTTCTTCATCGTCCGAGGAGGACAGAGGCTGTACGACGCCAGTGAGCTCGGCATCCTCTTGAGCCTGGGACTGGGACTCCTCAGCGTCTGCTGCTGTGTCCCCATCATCACCTGTTTTTGGGAGACACAAACAATGTATGTCATGTTTCTGCAGGCATCAATGGTTGACACACATGACAGTTGTGACTGTGCCTCTGGGTGCGGGCCTGTACATTGCATTGTCCTAAGTCGTCACAGTCAGGGGTTGATATTGGTGTGGCACATTGTCCTGCATTATTTGGGCATTTCTATGTATTTTCTGGGGTGTGAACATGGTCTGCATTGCTTGTGTTTGGTTGACAGCCGGACCTCCTTCCCACCCACCCAGCCAGTCAGTTATCCCACCATGGAACGTGCTTGCATTGCAGGGAGTGTAAGTTGTCTCTCAGGATGTCAGTCAGTGGTGTCCTGCTGTTTGTTGGTGCACAGTTGGCAGCAGGGCCTTGTGCTCCCCACAGCAGTAGCCAGTGTCAGCCATCTTGTGAGTCCTTCTCCACTCCCTGTGATGTGAGCATGGTTCAGGGTGGTGTTGATGGGCCAGTTGTGAGGCTGAGCAATGTCTGTGACTATGACTCCCATCATGCTATTGCCTCCACCCCCCTTCCCAGCATGCCCATGCTTCCTTCCTTTTGACTCTGCTTCCCTGTGGGGTGGGCTGGCTGTGCTGACAGGATGGCTGGGAGTGTTGTCCTGGCAGTTGTTTGGCTAAGAGTCCCAAGAGTGTCCCTGTGCTTCACACAACATAACCCAGGGTGGTGGTGCTTGTGGGATCTTGTGTTAGGATGGAGGGCATTGCATTCTACCAGGTGGGTACTGTGGAGTTTGTGTTGGGGGGGTGTGAGGGGAGGTGCTGGTGACTATAGTCAGTGCTGCAAGTCCCCCTTCCCACCCAGCCAGCCAGATATCCCACCATGGAACGTGCTTGCATTGCAGGGAGTGTAAGTTGTCTCTCAGGATGTCAGTCAGTGGTGTCCTGCTGTTTGTTGGTGCACAGTTGGCAGCAGGGCCTTGTGCTCCCCACAGCAGTAGCCAGTGTCAGCCATCTTGTGAGTCCTTCTCCACTCCCTGTGATGTGAGCATGGTTCAGGGTGGTGTTGATGGGCCAGTTGTGAGGCTGAGCAATGTCTGTGACTACGACTCCCATCATGCTATTGCCTCCACCCCCTTCCCAGCATGCCCATGCTTCCTTCCTTTTGACTCTGCTTCCCTGTGGGGTGGGCTGGCTGTGCTGACATGATGGCTGGTAGTGTTGTCCTGGCAGTTGTTTGGCTAAGAGTCCCAAGAGTGTCCCTGTGCTTCACACAACATAACCCAGGGTGGTGGTGCTTTGTGGGATCTTGTGTTAGGATGGAGGGCATTGCATTCTACCAGGTGGGTACTGTGGAGTTTGTGTTGGGGGGGTGTGAGGGGAGGTGCTGGTGACTATAGTCAGTGCTGCAAGTCCCCCTTCCCACCCAGCCAGCCAGATATCCCACCATGGAACGTGCTTGCATTGCAGGGAGTGTAAGTTGTCTCTCAGGATGTCAGTCAGTGGTGTCCTGCTGTTTGTTGGTGCACAGTTGGCAGCAGGGCCTTGTGCTCCCCACAGCAGTAGCCAGTGTCAGCCATCTTGTGAGTCCTTCTCCACTCCCTGTGATGTGAGCATGGTTCAGGGTGGTGTTGATGGGCCAGTTGTGAGGCTGAGCAATGTCTGTGACTACGACTCCCATCATGCTATTGCCTCCACCCCCCTTCCCAGCATGCCCATGCTTCCTTCCTTTTGACTCTGCTTCCCTGTGGGGTGGGCTGGCTGTGCTGACAGGATGGCTGGGAGTGTTGTCCTGGCAGTTGTTTGGCTAAGAGTCCCAAGAGTGTCCCTGTGCTTCACACAACATAACCCAGGGTGGTGGTGCTTGTGGGATCTTGTGTTAGGATGGAGGGCATTGCATTCTACCAGGTGGGTACTGTGGAGTTTGTGTTGGGGGGTGTGAGGGGAGGTGCTGGTGACTATAGTCAGTGCTGCAAGTCCCCCTTCCCACCCAGCCAGCCAGATATCCCACCATGGAACGTGCTTGCATTGCAGGGAGTGTAAGTTGTCTCTCAGGATGTCAGTCAGTGGTGTCCTGCTGTTTGTTGGTGCACAGTTGGCAGCAGGGCCTTGTGCTCCCCACAGCAGTAGCCAGTGTCAGCCATCTTGTGAGTCCTTCTCCACTCCCTGTGATGTGAGCATGGTTCAGGGTGGTGTTGATGGGCCAGTTGTGAGGCTGAGCAATGTCTGTGACTACGACTCCCATCATGCTATTGCCTCCACCCCCTTCCCAGCATGCCCATGCTTCCTTCCTTTTGACTCTGCTTCCCTGTGGGGTGGGCTGGCTGTGCTGACAGGATGGCTGGGAGTGTTGTCCTGGCAGTTGTTTGGCTAAGAGTCCCAAGAGTGTCCCTGTGCTTCACACAACATAACCCAGGGTGGTGGTGCTTGTGGGATCTTGTGTTAGGATGGAGGGCATTGCATTCTACCAGGTGGGTACTGTGGAGTTTGTGTTGGGGGGTGTGAGGGGAGGTGCTGGTGACTATAGTCAGTGCTGCAAGTCCCCCTTCCCACCCAGCCAGCCAGATATCCCACCATGGAACGTGCTTGCATTGCAGGGAGTGTAAGTTGTCTCTCAGGATGTCAGTCAGTGGTGTCCTGCTGTTTGTTGGTGCACAGTTGGCAGCAGGGCCTTGTGCTCCCCACAGCAGTAGCCAGTGTCAGCCATCTTGTGAGTCCTTCTCCACTCCCTGTGATGTGCGCATGGTTCATGGTGGTGTTGATGGGACAGTTTTGGGGCGGGCAATATGTGTGACTGCGACTCCCATGATGCTATTGGCTACACTGACTTGGCCAGCATACACAGAATTCCTTCCTTTGAGTGGTCTTCACTGTGTGTTGGTGTTGTTGTGGTGGCTACATGTGTGGATGTGTTTGTTAGTTCTATTTGTGCCACTGCCTAGCTGTAGTTGTGGTTGTGTTTGTACATGTGTTGGCACGGTTGGATGTGACTTTTTGATGGCATGTGTTGTGTTTCTCTGACTGACATACACATTTTGGGATGATTCTGTTCTGGTTGCTGTGTGATTGCTATGAGTGCATGGTTTGACTCTCCCCTTGACAGTGATGTGTGTGTGTTTTGTGGCAGTATATTGTGTACATTTGTTGTGTACTCACCAGGCTCTGGGATGTCCTCTAGTCCATATATGCTCACTGGCGGTAGGATGGCCCGCACCTTCTCCTCCCAGGGCCTGAGGTATATTGGCTTGGCAGGAGGGCCACTGCCGGTGTGTTGGCTGTTGATGTAGTCTTGCTTCAGCAGTTTCCGTACCCTCCTGCGCACGTCATACCACCTGTTCTGGATGTCGGTCTTTGTGCGCCGACATGGTGATTGGGCGTTCACCCTGTTGATGATCCTCTCCCACATCTTGGTTTTCTGCGACATGGGGGTCTGTTGGACCAATGTGCCAAACAGCTGTGGCTCTACCCTGAGGATCTCGTCTACCAGGACTTCCAATTCACAATCTAGGAACTTGTGATTCTTCTTGGGGGGCATGGTGATGGGTGGTGATGGTGAGTGATGTGTGTGTTGGTGTGCAGGTGAGGGTGTGTGAGTGTGTGTTTTGCTGGGTGTATGTGAGGTAGGTATTTGTTGGTGTGCTGATGGTGTGTGGCTTGTGTGAGGGATGAGCTGTGGGTGTGTGGTTGCTTTCTCTTGGGTGCTGGCAGTGGAATGGCATTTGCAAAGGCTCATGGTAGTGATTTGTGTCCTTTATATAGGTGGAGTTGTGGGTGTGTCTTTGTTCTCTGTCCCCACCCCCAGTATTTATTGGCTTGGTAATTGCTTGTTTGGCCTTTTTTGGGTGATTTTTCCTTTGTGCTGTTTGTGTATTTTGGAAACGTTCTTGTGACCGAGTCGGACCCTGCATTGGTCTCGTACGGTGTTCTCCGTTTCGTTCACGCTGTGTTTGTGCAGTTTTCTATGCTGCGTACGCGTCGGTCGCGGTGTATTGTGTTGCTTCGGCTCGGTTTTGTATGCGTGTCGGTCGTACGGCTTGTCCTCCGTCCGACTCGCTCGTGGTTTTCGCGCCTTGCATCGTACTTGGCGGTTTGGAGTTAGCGTGTACGTTTCGGTCGGATTTGTTCCGGGTGCGTGTCGGTCGGTTGGATTCGCGTTTTTTCCGGCCGGATTGCTGTTTTCCGTGCGGCTCGGTCGGTCGACTTGGTTTCCTTACGTGTCGGTCGGATTTTTCGCGCCTTGCATCGTACTTGGCGTGTCGGGCGCCACGGGTACGTGTCGGTCGGTATTTTTTCCGGATCCGAGTCGGTCGGTGCTTTTTCCGGCCCGAATCGGAATCGACCCCAGAGTATTGAGAAAATCACAGTTACAAATCTCCATTAAGTAGCAAAGAGATATGTAACTCTCTGACGAGCTGGGCATATCTACCTCTAACAATAATTGGTAGAGTTAACCTAATAAAAATGATGGTCTTACTGAAACTTACCTTTCTATTTCAAAATATCCCCCTAGTCTTCAAAGAAGAGGGTCTGAAAAAACTGCAGACAAAAATAAACAGCTTTATATGGGCCTCAAAGAGTGCACGGATTTTGTGGAAGAAACTACGGAGAAAAAAGAACAGGGGAGGATTATGTCTACCTGACCTAGTCTCATATGCATGGGTATTTCTAATGAGGGCAGGAAAAATGCTTCTGAATGAACCGCTCGGATATCGGGAGTATGTTCAAGGAAATGCTGACAGACTTAAAGGGAGGTGATCGAGAGTTTATTTACAAATTTGGTGATCCAAGATTTTTCAAAAGGGTACGCCTAAAGACTCTAAACGGGCTAGCCTATACCTGGTCCAAAATCAGGAAGTCATTGAAAATTAGCTATTATAGTGCACTAGCTCCTATTTGGGATGCTCCAGGGTCGCCGGAATGGACCAAAGATTCTTTAACAACTCCCCTAAAAACAGCAGGGATATTATGTTGGGCCCAACTTGCACCAGAGGGTATGTTGCTTTTGTGGGAAAATCCGAGGAACATCACAGATAATGAACTATCAAAGTTTAAATACCTGCAAATCGAAAGCTGGCATCAAGCTGTCGGAACAACCGTTGGTGTATCCAATGATCTGGAGAATGCACTCAAAAGAAAAAATGGGAAGAAGGAGGTGGCGAACTTATACTGGCTCCTGGTAGAGCTGGCAGAGGGCGATTTTAAACTTCCATCGAATCTGTGGGGAGAGTGCTTGCCCGGTCTTCATCCAGAAGAATTATGGCAAGTATCTTATAACATCTTGTATTCCACTGTTCAAGCCCCAAACCTAAGGATTCCGACAGTGTTGATTAAAAATATTAAAAAGCGTTTTTGAACTGGACTTTTCTCCCACTGTAAACCATGTGGAACTTTGAGTCAACTTTGAAAAGAAATCAAATTCAAAGCAGTTTCAGGCCATGAACATAATAGTTGAGAATGTTCTTCTGAACTTTATTAAGCAACTAAATGTGAGGGATTAGGCAAAGCAAAAGTCTTATTCTCACTCACATCAGCATTTGGAATCATAAACAATACAATAAAGCACAGACAATAAAAAGCGGTATAAGGCTCAAAATAATTAAATACAATAAAATAATACATTCACTGGAAAGTAAAATGCACTGAAAAGCCACTAAGGATCTAGCTGCTCTGAGAAGACAGTAGGTGTGCCAAAAATAGCATGAAATGTGTAAAGTTGGTTTGAAACATGTAAGATGTATTAAAATGAATTTGAGTTCAGGTACTTTTCATGTATGTAAAGGCTTCACAGGACTGGTCCGAGGGTTCAGTTTGACATGAATTATACCTTAGCCTGACTACCAGTGGAAGTTTGCTTTGTTGAAGTCCACCTTCCTTCATACTTGCTTTATAGAGTAATGTCACTGAAAGATCAGGAGGCCCATCCTACAGGGGACTTCCACTCAAAATGGTAGGTAGCGAGTACATATTGAGGATCCCTCAGTGAACAAACCTTTGTTTGTATGAAGGCTTATGAGTACATGAGTGCTGGGTCCAGTGGATTGTTGCTTAGAAGAAATCCAAACCAGAGGCACCAAAAGAAAATTGGCTGCAAGGTTGGGCCAGTCTGACGCCAGTTTATACAGTTTAAGCCTTGAATTCGTTTGTCTCGACTACCTAGTGAGCACCACGATAAGTTAGCAATTTGAATGGACCTCCTAAATACTATAGGTTTTTAATTGATAGTTAATTTAAACCATGTCAATAGATGATCAAAAACAGGTAAAATACCTTCAACAGCCAAAAAGCACATAAAACACAAAAGCTAAAAACATGGTCAATCTGGGAGCTGTTGAAGCTTTAAAATAAATATTTTGTAACTTATATCTTCCCTGCTTTCAAAAACAGGTAAAAAAAGTGGAATTCTCAAAACTAAGTACACTTTACCATTAATAGGGAGATAATATACCTCCCAAACCAAAAAATGAGACCCAAAACATGTGAATTGCCCTTCAACATAAGCAGAGTTGGAAAGCTGCATCTCCGGTGCAAACTTCCTTCTGCCCAAAGTCAATACTTAGCCACCCTCTTTGGGCAGCAATCAGGGCGGAACAGACACATAATATATGGGAGAGTGAGTCCTTAATTTAACCTAGCAAACAACAGTTCCTTTCTACCTGCCTAGAGTGTCTTTATTTATTCCTGCCTTCCCTCTGTGATGTTAGAAATAATTGATGCCTATCCAATCTTTCTACGGTTTTTTGATCTAAAGGCCACCTCAGCATCCGTCGGAGCCGCTGCAGAGGTCGTTCCTTCTCCTACATTGCCGCCAAGTCCTGGAACGACCTCCCTTTCCACCTGCGCGCCTGCCAGTCCCTCCCAGCTTTCAGGAGGAGGCTCAAGATCTGGCTCTTCGACTAAGAGCAGTAGAACTCCAGCACCTCCAGACCCCCCGGGGTGACAAGTCATCCTGTATAAGAGTTTCCTGATTGATTGATTGAGGTTTGATGGAGGACCAGTGTTCTCATGGCCAAGATTAAGTCTTCTGCTGGATCCATAAAGGAATTTTCAGTACTAAAAGCTCAGTCTTTTTGTAGTTATATTCTCCACGACACCACAGCTGGCAATAAACATAGGATGTGTCAATTTTTTCTTACATACTTCATCATTATAACTACTCACAGGGCTTCAGGTTGGCAACTGCAAGATGAATCGCATCAGGTAGCCTGGAGCTTTTGTCTGCATGCAGGCTTCTAATTCTGAGAGAATCTGTGTGCCAACGCAAGAAACCACAGACCATCTCTCAAAATGTGGAATTTCAGACTCAAGTAAAACACCTGTGGCTCTTGACATACCCTTCAAAGACAGATGCAGTTTGTACCGAAGAACGTTTCAGGATGCTAAGAGTCTTAGAGTCACTTAAAGCCTCAATGTTGAGCTTGAGAGAGAGTTTGACTTCCTGGAATATAGAATATTCAATGGAATTTGGGAAGCAGGAACTGGTGGCCCAAAGTAGCAAATGAGGGTCTCAATCAGAAATATCTTTGCCATTGGACCAGCAAATTAGGGCACATAGATATGGCGAGATGTTTGCATTCACTGATCTCACAAAGTCAGTCTTTTGACCCAAACCCTGACAAAGGAAAGTCAAAAAATGCCAGATTGTAAAGGTACACTAGCTGTTGCGTCTAGACCAGTATGAAAAATAACTCAAACACAATGGAATTCCTCACTTAAGAACATTAGCAACTATTGCTAATATTGCTATTACTACTGGTAATATTACAATTACTGCTACTACTACTACTACTACTATTCCTATTATTGCTACTAGTGGTACTAGCACTAATATTATTACTGCTATTACTACTACTATTCCTGATATTGCTACTCCTACTACTAGAAGTATTACTACTAAAGCTATTATTAATACTACTGCTACCACCAATAATACTACTAATATTACTACCAATAAAACAAACAGTAAACACACACTCACAAACCATCTCTCTTTCTACTTATATCGCTCTGTATCTCTCAGGGCCCAATCCTAAAAAAAAGACAAGTGCTCTTGTGGTCTTATGTCAAAGTGTGGAGTAAATGCACAACTTATTGGAGTACTCTTGGGAAAGTGTAAAAGCTGTGCAGTCCCAGAAGTAATTCTTTGAAAATGTAGAAATTATTCACATATGAAAACATTTTGTAGCAGGGGTACACTTATAAGAGTAAATTATATACAAAAGTGACATTCTTAGCTTTTGCTGAAAAAAAAGAATAAAAACCTGTAGGGCAGCTCATGCAAACATTTCTATCATAATGTAAACAACACAATGGCTATATCCAAACATTCTCTCTAAGTCTATTTCTGTTTTTGCACAAGAGGTGTTTGAAGCTGCACTCTCCATTGCTTTTATGAGAGATATTATTTTAACTCAGATCAAAAATGTTATATAATTTTTCTGCCCTTTTATCTGCTAATAGCATAATGCGCCGAGCACTTTTGCACTGTTTTACAAAGGATGAAACACTTTTTTTTGGTTTTGATTAGCTAAACAATAAAAAAGAGTACTCTGGATGTGCAAAATTATGCTTGTACTTTGGAACTTTATCTTCCCACTTCCATAGCCAAAATATTTTCTGTGTGGAGAAACCCCTTTCCCTACACTCCCACCAGGTTTGGGGATTTTCTCCCCATTGCCATTATGACTAGGGATTTAGTCCCACACTTTACAGGAGTAAAAGTCGATCTCTATCTATGCTGGAAATGTGCCTGCCAACAGTTTGTGAACGCCCAAAAGCTCTCAGGTTAGTAGGTGTTCATCTACACAGGCAAGAATGCACACAATGCTTAGAACACCACCCCCGCCGCCCCCGTTGGATCAGACTCGCTCAAAAGGAAGATGGAAATGGACCAATACACAATATCCTTGTAAAATGACTAGGAAGCAAATTCCTTTGCAAGTGTAACTTATCTTTATATAAATACAAAACGTAAGTTTGTGCTCATGAATATGAGTTTTGGCCAACCTAGCTAAAAGTATGCCTGCTCGCATTCCCCGCTCTAATTTTAGTAAACTCTTACTTGCCGGTATGTTCCCCTTTTAAAAGTACTGAAGCCTCTGCAGTCCAGGATTTGACTTACCACTGGTGACTTTAAAAGCAGGCAGCGAGCAAAAACACATTTGACCTTTCGCCTCCACGCTTGTGATTTTATGTCTCTGGAAATGCTGGTGAACTTTTTTCATCAATCCATTTTTTCCAGCTCAAAGAGGTTACATCAGACACTTATTGAGAATGCTTCACACTTTAAGAATGCAGCGCCGGGTTATCAGTTTCTTCATATCTGTTTGGCAGCCAAAGTCAGTACCTCAATCTTAAAAACCAACAACAAGCTGCATGTGTTAGCTAAAGCACCTGTGGGATGTCTCTTGTCCTTGTCCACAAAGCAATATGTTGACAGAATTTAATCAGCAATGCATCATTTAAGGTATCAACAGCATTTTAAAAAGTTATTTGCAGGCATGGTGGCTGTAGTCTATGGAAGGAGTGTGGTCAGATGCACAAAGCCAGTTTGTGGTAGAAAATTCAGCAATTTGCAAACTCACAGCATTTGCGACTTCAAAACAGCTTTTTGGTATGTGTTGAACACATTTTGCTAGTCAGAAGAACATTTCTGACTTACAAAATGGATTTACTGATCCACACCGAATCACAACTAGGAAGAGACATGAAAGGGGCATTTCCTCCTAATTGTAATCTGGGGCGGGTCCCCGTTTTTGCAGAGGAACGTCGCCCCACTTGGTAGCAGCAGAGTTAAACACTTGAAAAATAAAATGATAATAAACCAATTTTAATATCATTGTAGTCTTTTTAGGTCGAGCCTCGAGTAGCGCGCAAGCGCTGCTAGGCGAAGACTTTATGTTAGGGGGTTTCAAAAGCTGACCACACGCTCGTGCGTCGTGGCCTTTTACCTGCGGTTACGCGCGCCAGACATGTGTTTCCAATTATCGTGCCCAGACGCGGGCGCGATAATTGTAAACACATGCCGGCCGTGCGGGGAAAAGGCCATGACGCACGAGCGTCTGGTCAGCTTTCGAAAGCCCAGGCTGCCGCGCTCGTTTTGCTTTGCCGTTTACATTTCTCAAGCGTCGTGTTGCATCATGAATATTTTTTAGTTTGTTCCATATTATGTAACACAATACAAGCATACTAAAGTATGATTGTTTTATGGTTTATACATCATCGCAACCCTCCTTGAAGGCCGGCTTTATAAAAACAGTTCTCGCTCTTAAACTTAAACCTGTTTACGTCCGCTTTAAAATACATCTCCTTTTCACAGTGGTATTTCATAATCGCCATTCATTTCCCTGCCTGGGTGAGCCCTGGACAAACCGGCTGCGGGGCATTCCAGGGGTATTGCGTCAGAGTCACAGCCTCTGCACTTTGGAGCGGGGCGGGGACGGGGGCAGAGGGTGTGGATCCGGGGGCAGGGAGGCAGAGCGTGGGGATCCCCGGCCGCAAGCTTTAGTCTGAACCCTACAGCCGACCAGAGCGCACCGGGTCCGAGAGGAGGGCACAGCGCACTGCAGCGGGGCAGTTCAACCACCGTGAGCACGGGACCAAGCGAACTTTACACCACCAGTAGGTGTGAAGTAAAGGAGGCTACAAGAAGGGGCGATAACTTCAAGAGGTGACGTAAGAGGGTCGTCGTTCCCGTGGGAGACCTCAGGAGGGGCACCGAACCCGAGAAACACCTGCAGAGGGGCACCAAGGCCTCGGGAACGTGGGCACCGGGTCTCAGGGAGACTAGCGCCGCCAAGACGGGCATTGAAACCGGGAGCGAGTTCAGGAAGGGCACCGAGCCCGTGGTTGGTCCCTGGAGGCCGGGCACCGGGTATCACGGCCTCCTCGTCGTCCATAGGCCACCAGCGGGGGCAACGAGCCCGGAGGCGACGGGTCTGCTAGGAGGGTGCGAGTCTGCGACGGTCTCAGGAGGGGCGGCCAGGCCCGGGAGTTGGCACCGACACCGGCGGACCTGCGGGGGCCGGACTCTTCCGTCCATGATGTCCGGAGTGCCGTTGGCGCTCCTCCTGCTGGTGGTTACGGTGGGTGTTTTGCACTTTTGATATCACGATCCAGAGGCGGTTGGAAACACTGTGGCGGTTATTTGGAAAGAGTGAGGTTTTGAGGACTGCACAGTTGTGTTGGGCTGGCGAATGGAAGTTGTGGTGGAGGAATGGAAGTTCAGAAGTTCACTAAACTTGGATTTTTTTACGGAGTTCACTAAACAATAAAGATACAACGGTGCTTAATTTGTACCATAATAATTAGCGGGGCCCAAAGTTTGGCTGAGAGGCCAGCGGTCGGCACTACCCAAAGGCGTGGGTGCCAAGTACTAGCACTGTGTAGTGCCGATAACACTTCACGCCTGCCTCTTTCATCCACCACCAGACACTTTCTGCCAGGTTTTCTAAAACATGTAGGTTCTTTTTCACCCCTAAATTCTCTCTTTATAGCTGTTTTTCTGTCTTTCGCTTCCTATTTCTTTTCACATTTTTTGTTTTTCTCTCTCTTGCTCTGGATCTGAGTTGGATGAGGAAAAGTAGTGCCGGTGCACATTATTACTTTCATGTTTCACTATACTAATTCACCACTAATCCTTTATGGGTTCCGGAGTAGCGTGCTACTCGCCGAAAAAGTGCTTCAACACCCCATCAGGGGAAGCAAGCGCTATTTCAATGCAAACTTTTCCCCTCAACTATCCTTCTCAATTCAAGTAACTGACTAACATATATCCACCACTCAAATTACTTTCATATTTCACTATTCTAATTCACCACTAATCCTTTATCTGTTCTGGGGTAGCATGCTACTCGCCGAAAAAGCGCATCAATGTCTCGTCAGAGGTAGTAAGCGCTATATAAATGCAATTGCAATTCAATACATAAATAAGTGCCTGAGAACCCCACCTGAATCCACTGGCTCAAATTAGCGCAGCATGGACAGTAGCAACAGAAAGAATAAATAACTTAAGTGTGGCAGTAGCACGAGGAACATCACACAATTATATCTCACTCACACCAACAGGTACACAACGGGTAGCAAACACTAAAAAGGGGAGGGTGAGAGGAGTTTAAAGAGCTGTTGTATGATCTTCGTAAACAGACATAAACATACAAGAAGCACAACAGACCTGGGAGAAAGAGTCAAACCGCTAATAGAATTTTAGAAGTACAATACATTGCCTTACTCTTGTGTGAGGATGAAGCTTTATGTGCATCTTAATAGGAGCCCTCAGGGTGGTGACTATTTTCTCTTGGTCTTTAAAAAACAGACACCATGGCAAGAAAGTAATATAGACACGGTGGACGGATTGCTTTTCACCTGGGTGTCCGAGGTTAGAGGTATGGCCGTGCACATTTTAAGTGGAGCAGGGCATACCACTGCTGTTCCATATTGGCTTTGACTACTAAGTGGTGTGGGGCTGAGAATCAAAGGTGAAAAAAAAAACACAAGCTGAGGCAATTGTTAACTTTTTTATATTTTATTGCAGACGTGTTGTGTAAATTAAAAAGAAGAAAAAAGGAAACATGTTGCCACTTAAATGTGACAACCATATACTTATAATCAATATGTTAAAGGAAAATAAATAACTATTGCTTATAGTTTGAACAGCATAGTATAGGTGCTTCCTAAGGGTGGGGTTCAGTCCTTAATTTGAGCTGGTGTGTTCAGGTCGGGCCCAACCATTGTCATTTTTCATTATCATTATCATTGTAGTCTTTTTCTTGCCTGCTGCTGCCAGCGAGCGCATCATAGGGTGGGGCCATGCACTCTGTAACAGCAATGGGGAGGAGGGATGATGGGCACCACTAAGTGCGCATCACAGTTTGGCCGGCCAAACTGTCATGCCCACTTAGCATTTGTGTTGTACAGCCAGGTGGAGAAAAGCCACAGGCTCCCAGTTCCTGTCTGAGTGTCGAACCAGGGCGCTCAGACTAATCCTAGTGCTGCTCTCATGCTGGGAATAGCATTCCCAGCATGAGAGCAGCGTCAGGAATTGGCATCTGGGATCCTGCGCAGTGTGATCAGCCCGGGACCGGACCAGCATCAGGATCAGGAGAGAACCAATGCGGCAGGTAAGTTCTATATTTTTTTTATTTTGTCTGTCCCACAACACCCACCTGCCCCACTGCTTCGGATCCCGTGCAGCCGCCACTGATTATAATGCGATATGGTATACATCAATGCAGTCGCAAACAACTGAATAGTTACCTTCTCCTCAAAGGAGGTAGTAATACATTTTAAAATAGGACAAGGCCTGCTGGACAACTTTTGGGGATCTCGACAGATGACCTTGTGGTGAGCAGGCAGTGATCCTTTCAATGTGTTCCCAAATGGGAATCCTTTTTATTTTTAAAACAGCCCAAGTTCCTTTAAGAAATACGGGCTGCTAAAAAAAAAGGGGTTCACATTTCGTAATGCAAACAATGGGATTGTGGTCTGCAGACCACCATCCCTGTGCAGGTAGCCAATCAGAAGGTATCACAAATAGCGAACTGCCTAATAAATGTTCATTAGGTAGGATGGTCTGTGACGCCCTGCAATGGGAGCTTTTGCAATGTGACTTATTAACACATAGCTAACATCACAAAACTACTGGTCGCAAAAGGCTGCTGTGAAATTTGCAACCAGTTTTTGAGACTAGGGGCCAGATGTACGACCCATCCATTTTGCGACCCGCAAATTGCGTTGTTTTGCGACTGGCAAAATGGAATTTACAACAGTGTCTCAGACACTGTTTGTGATTCCTAATGGGGTCGCAAATTGCCTGCCTCATTAATATTCATGAGGCAGGTCGCAATTTGCGACCCATTGGTAATGTCTAGCACTCCCAGGGATAGTGGCCTGCTGGGGTGTGGAAACTACAATGTCTGTGATTGCTTTTTAAAAAAAGCAGTTTTTTTTAAAAATGCAACTTATTTTCCTTAAATGAAAACAGGATGCATTTAAAAAAGAAAAATGAAACGTTTCTGTTTCATCTTTTATGAGTAGGCAGTGGTCCCTGGGACCACTGCCTGCTCTTAAAAAATATTTTTGCTGCCAGTCACAGAGGGGAAGGGGTCCCCTGGGGACCCCTTCCCATTTGCGAGTGGCTTACCACCTTTTTGAAATGAGTGGTATACTGCGAGTATTTTGCGGCCTCAAATGCAGCTGCAAAACAATCGTACATTGAAGTATGACTGGCAATTAGGAAGGGATGCCCTTGGCACGCCCCTACCTAATAGCGAGTCGCAAACCCTATTTTGCGAGTCTGTAATAGGTTACCGACTCGCAAAATAGGGTTTGTACATAGGGCAGACCTATTTTGCGTTCGCAAACAGGCCGATTTCCCGTTTGCGACTGCAAAAAACGGTTGTACATCTGGCCCTAGACTTTTAGCATGCGTGGTCCCTGGTGAGCTAATATGAGAAGTTAAGCATGTACCTTGAAGTGAGATTGCACCAACAGATGTGCAGATCTGTCAATATTGTAATGCAACAAATGTTTAAGTGTGGGCTATGCCAAATTTAAACACATAATACTACGGACATATTTTGTGGAATGCTTAACCCCTTGACCGCGATCGGAATTCCGCTCGTGTGCTGGACATTCCGATCGCGGGTGGGGTCGTGACGAGCTCAGCTCGTCATGCGCACAGCGCTACCGCGCAGCATGACGAGCTGAGCTCGTCATGAGCACGGAAGGGGTTAAAAAGGTATGCAGCATACTTCCTCTTGTTATCTGGAATGATTCAAAGAAAGCATCACACTCTAAGAACTCTCAAAATATGTTTTCTGAAGTATTACTCTTTGATCAGATTTATATTTTAAAATGCTAAATAGAAGTGACACGGTATTTTAAACTCCCCCAGAACACCTGCTTTTTCAAAATCTTAATGCTGTTTTATGTTTTATACAAAGCTATCATTTGTTACACCACTAGCTTACCTCCAGAAACAAGAATGCCCCTAGTTATGTGCACAATTTTTATAGTGTGACCATAATCGTGTATAGAGCTCAATTATTGGGCTAACCATAACTCACGTAATTTCCGGTTTTTCTTACGTCTATGCTAATTGTGTAGCTTTGTCTCACATAAAATGTGGTTTGAGCGGGAATTTCGAAATTGGATTTTGTGACATGCGGTATCCATAGAAATACACGTGATGCATGGGAAACTTAAGGAAAATTAACCCACGACTAATTGAAATAGGATTCAATCATAAAGCCTTTATTAATTCCTGTACTCCTCAATAATCCCAGTACTACTCTTCTTCGTCACACTATTTAAAAAAACTTATAGGGTTTGCATCAGGCAGTGCTGTTTGCCTAGTCCTAGCCCATATATGACCTACCCAGTGTGCGGCAATCACCATTCCAATGGAGTCGGGCCTCTTGGTCTGCAGAGATCTTCAGCAAGATGTTCTTCCCTAAATCAATCAAAGCATCTGTCTCTAGGATGTGATTGGAAATCAGTGGATTTCTGAGTAGTAAAAGCCTTCTTCTGTTTCCTCAAGAGGCACACGGGGCATTAGGATTTTTAACTACTGTTCCCAATAAAACGCTCTAATGTGATTGGCCTAGATTGAGTCTACTCCTTCACAAGTATTATGCAATGCCTCCATTTTTATATGTACATTGCTTTTACTGTTTGCACTTTCACAGTATGATCACTTTAGTAATAGCACATCTAACTGATCTCCAACTAAATTATTGATCATTCAATATATGTTTAGACCTTCTTATGATGCAGTTGGCACCTTTTATTGTAAGAGTTATCTTGTGACTAGGCTATTCTTGAGTGTAATGATTTACTGAATGCTTTTGACATGATACCACTGTGAAATACAGTTTTTTCTATATCCTTCTAAAGAGGGGCAGGACTGACCTTTGAAAGGGGTAGAATTTAAAGCAAGTGGAGTGCCTGCCTCAGCGGTAGTAGCCACCTCAGGTTGTAAGCACTGTGCCAAGGAAGACGCGCATGGAGGTAATACTGAATAATACACTTGTCCTCAATTATTAAACTTCAATAGACTGAGCCCTAATCTTCCCTTCACATTCAGTATATTGTGAGGTGAATCATATTCTTTGAATTAACCGGTCCCTCTATTCTCTTTTCTCTTATTTTTAACCCTCCCTTCTCACTGACACATCTCTTCTGTATCTTTAGCCATACCATCGAAAATCAAACATAAATATTTTATATCTCATAGCCGCACATAAAAGTGACACTCAAGGAATCTACCATTCTTTTTTTATTTATTTATTGTGAGCAGAATTAAAACTAACAAAGAGCAACTTTAACAATACAAGCAGTTATTTTTACTTTATACAATTAAAATTCAATGTATCATCTTAACTTATAGCTGGAATAAATTTCCCTCACTCCTCATCTCATACAGATACAAATCCTGCACCTATCAAAAAGTGCAAGGTGCAAATAACGAATAATAAAGTGCTGTGCAAAACCATTTTACCATAATCAAGTTGTTATATTCAGGCTTGCTGAGGGGGGACTAGTCCCTCATCCGTCCTAGATACATAGACGTAAGTGCAGTGCATAGCAGCTTTTATATAATAAAACATAATTAATCCATTAATAAACGATACTCATCCTGCCTCAATCTAAAATACTGAGCCTTTTACTTTCTATCTACCATTCTTAATGTAGAGAGCTGGGGGAAAACATAGAAGGATGGACTTGTTGCTGAATTGTAAACATTTTCTGGAAAGGACAATTAGTTGAATCTAGCATGCCATCATAGCAAACGAAGGCTTCTTACTCCTCATACCAATGGCAAAAGCCACATACAATGGCTAGCAATGTCAATAATTTGCTGTCAGGACAAATATATTAGAAGAACTAAGTAAACTTCTAAAGCAAGAAAATGTTCCTTTTCCTGGAGGTTGCAGGAAATGAAAGAATGACATGTAGTGAGATGCGGTGGAACAAGAACTTGACTCAGAATCATGAAAAGATGAATCCTGCTGACGAAAAAAACTATTCTCGCACCTGCTTGAAGTCTAAACGTGCTTATTAAGCAAAAATGAGCAAAGTGTGTTATCGTAATGCAAAAGCATCAAGACCTCCTGCTCATAGCAGTCAGCATCTAATGCTTAATAATTCACACTTCTATGAGCTTTTTTTATACTTCTGTCCACTAGCATCAAATGAAACACACATGATAGAAAATTAAACCCTGATATTGTTGCGGGTGCAGAGCTTTCTTGTGTGAAGAGTGTTAAAGGACTTTGAGAAAAGTTACATGCAATGTAACTTCTAGACACAGAGTTCGCTAATTTAAATTCCTCACATGGGGCTAGATGTACAAAGCGCTGTTGCGATCGCAAACGGCCTGATTCACAGAATCGGGCCTTTTGCGACCGCAAAAGTGCTTTTTACCATGTACAAAAAGCAAATTGCAATTCGGTAACTTGTTAGGGGTGTTCGCTCCAAACACCAAATCCGAATGGTATGTATTAATGTTTTAACCCCTTCTATGCGTCGCGCATGCGGGAGCCGTCCGACGCAAAGTGCTCATGTGCATCGGACGGCTCCCGGGCGTCCAACGCCATGGCACAGGGAATCCCTCTGGTGCGGGCACCAGAGGGATTCTCTTTCCCCCTAAACAGCCTCGGAAGCTGGGGAAGAGCTTCCCCAGCTCCCGAGGCTGTTTAGTTGGTTTCCCTTAAATGACGATCAGCGTGCATGTCGCGCTGACGTAATTTCAGTGAAACGGAAACTGAAATGAGCAGGCAGATAGGCTAATTTCAGTTTCACTTTCTACGTGCTGAGGGGGCTATCTCAGCCCCCGAGCACGTAGAAAGACAGGAGAGGTATCATTGGAAAGGGGAGAATCTCCCCTTTCTAAGGGTACCCCTCTATAGTAGATCCCTGCTTGGGGATCACCCCAGGAGGGTGAGCCCCAAGCAGGGATCCACACACTGGACACCAGGGAGGGGGGAGAGGCCCCTTGGGCAAGGGCCTTTGCTCCCCCCAATTATTTTCGGGTGATTCAATTTTTCTGCCCCCCCGGGGGGCAGAAAGCCCACTAGATGCCAGGGATTATTTTTTTTATTGGATTTAGGGGTGGGGGCTGCCCGAGATGGGCATGCCAATGCCCCCACCCCCGCAAAATTCCACAGTCTTTCTGCCCCCGGGGGGTGCAGAAAGCCCACTAGATGCCTGTTTTCTTTTATTGGATTTAGAAGTGGGGACTTTCCAAGAGGGGCATACCAATGTCCCCACCCCCGCAAAATTCCACAGTCTTTCTGCCCTTTCGAGGGGGCAGGAAGCCCACTAGATACCAGGGATTATTTTTTTTATTGTATTAAGGGGTGGGGGCTGCCTGAGATGGGCATACCCATGCCCCCACCCCACGCAAAACTCCACAGTCTTTCTGTCCCCCCTGGGAGGCAGATGAGGGCAGTAGCCCCCGATCTGCCCCCCGGGGGGGAAGAACAGCCACTAGATGCCAGGGATTAATTTTTTTATTGTATTTAGGGATGGGGGCTGCCTGAGATGGGCATGCCAATGCCCCCACCCCCGCAAAATTCCATAGTCTTTCTGCCCATTCGGTGGGGGGCAGAAAGCACACTAGGCACCAGGGATTTATTTTAATGTATATAGGGGTGGGGGCTGCCCAAAATGGGTATGCCAATGCCCCTACCCCCCAAACAAATTCCAGAGACTTTCTGCCCCCCCCAGGAGGCAGATGGGGCAATAGCCCCTGATTTGCCCCCCAGGGGGGGCAGAAAGCCTACTAGGCACCAGGGATTGGGTTTTTTTTATACCTAGGGGTGGGGGCTGTCCAAAATGGGCATGCCAATGCCCCCAACCCCCAAAACTAATTGCCACAGTCTTTCTGCCTGCCTCCCCGGGAGGCAGATGGGGCAATAGCACCTTATCTGCCCCCGGGGGGCAGAAAGCCCACTAGGCATCAGGAATATGTTTATGGGCATGCCAGTGAGTAGCCCCATAGGCAAGAGTCGCTCCCTTTTTTTGAGCACACATTTTGACTGTTAAATTTAGCTGAAAAAAATCAAATTTTCCTCACATTTCTGTGTGGGATCACCGAGCCAGCACAAATGTTCTGCCACCCAGCATTCCACTTAGGGGTCGATTCCGATTCGGGCCGGAAATTTCTCCGACCGAGCCGGACCCGGAGAGATTTCCGACCGAATCGGACCCGTGCAGTCCGACCGAACGAGTACGATGCGTCCGTATGTTATCGGACTCGAGTCGGTCGGACTCCCATTGATGTCAATGGGAGCCGGTCGTACAACGCGTACGCGGGCTCCCATTGACTCAATGGGTGCGAGTCGGACAAGGGCGCCCCCTACAGCGGGTACGCGGCGAAGCGACTCGCGCCGTACACGCACAGGTAGGGGGACCCATGGGTCCCCCCTGTGTGCGACTCGCGCGGCTACGCGTACAGGGGGGTCCGACACGGACCCCCGAAGTACTGCTCCGACTGCTCTTACGAGCCGGAGTGCGCGGCTCCGGTCGGACTGCTCGCGGCGCGCATCGTACTTACCCGGCCGGGAAACGTCTCCATTGCGCGGTACGAGTCGAGTCCGAGCGAGTCGGTCGGAGCGGTTCGAGCCGGGAGCGAGTCGGTCGGAGCGGTCGGGACGCCCGGACGAGTCGGTCGGCGATTTCGCATCGTACTCGCTCGGCCGGACCCGCGTACGGTTCGGTCGGGAAACAGGGCTCCGAATCGGATCCGGTAAAGCCGAATCCGATTCGGAGCCCTACCGGCCGAGATCGGAATCGGCCCCTAAGTCTCTCGAGTAAAATGATACCTCACTTGTGTGGGTGTCCAATACAGAATTGGCTAAAAACTTATTTTTTTAGAAATGTAGCGCTTAGAATTTGCTGTGCTATACCCTTAATCCCTATGTTTTTGGCCCTTCCCAGTCACAGGCCCTTGCCCCACCCACACAAGTGAGGTATCTTTTTACTTGGGAGACTGAGGGGAATGCTGGGTGGTAGGACACTTGTGCTGGCACGGTGATCCCACGCAGAAATATGTGAAAAATTTGATTTTTTTTCTCAGCTAAATTTGAGGTTTGCAGAGGATTCTGGGTAGGAAAATGTTGGGGAATCCATGCAAGCCATACCTCACAGAACTCCCCGGGGTGTCTAGTTTTCAGAAATGTGTGGCTTTGGTAGGTTTCCCTAGATGGCCACCGAGCCCGGGGCCAAAAACGCAGGTGCCCCCCTTGCATAACAAGGTCATTTTGTAATTGGTAATTTTGATGTCGCCACAATAAGTTTTGGGCCCTTGCCTGTCACGGGTACTTGGCCAACCCACACGAGTGAAGTACCATTTGTATCGGGAGACCTGGGGGAGTGCTGGGTGGTTGGAAATTTGTGTCAGCCTGGCGATCCAACAAGTTTCCCACACAGAAATTTGAGAAAAATGTGGTTTCTTCAGCTAAATTTGAGGTTTGCAGGGTATTCTGGGTAGGAAAATGTTGGGGGGTCCATGCAAGCCATACATCCATGGACTCCCCTGGGTGTCTAGTTTTCAGAAATGTGTGGGTTTGGTAGGCTTCCTTAGGTGGCAGCCGATCCCGGGGCCAAAAACCCAGGTGACCCCCCTTGCAAAACCAGGACGTTTTGTGATAGGTTAATTTTGATTTCTCCAGAATACGTTTTGGGCCCTTGCCTGTCGCGGGTACTTCGCCCACCCACACAAGTGAGGTACCATTTTTATCGCGAGACCTGGGGAAAAGCTGGGTAGTTGGACATTTGTGGCGACCCAGTGATACCACAACTTCCTCACACAGAAAAGTGAGTAAAATGTGTTTTTTTATCTAAATTTGAGATTTGCAGGGGATTCTGCATAGAAAAATGTTGGGAGATCCACGCAAGCCACACCTCCGTGGATTCCCCTGGGTGTCTAGTTTTCAGAAATGTCTGGGTTTGGTAGGTTTCCCTAGATGGCCGCTGAGCCCGTGACCAAAAACGCAGGTGAACCCCTTGAAAAACCAGGTAGTTTTGTGATAGGTAATTTTGATGTCTCCACAATACGTTTTGGGCCCTTCCCTGCCGCGGGCACTTCGCCCACCCACACAAGTGAGGTACCATTTTTATCTGGAGACTTTGGACAATGCGGGGTGGGTGGAAGTTTGTGGATCCATGCAGATTCTAGAACTTTCCATGGAAAATGTGCTTGTTTTACAAAGTTTGAGATTTGCAAGGGATTCTAGGTAACAGAACCTGGTGAGAGCCACACAAGTCACCCCATCCTGGATTCCCTTGGGTGTCTAGTTTTCAAAAATGTATAGGTTTGCTAGGTTTCCCTTGGTGCCGGCAGAGCTAGGGTTCAAAATCCACAGCTAGGCACTTTGCAAAAAAAGGGTCCGTTTTCACAGGAAGAATTTGATGTGTCCACGTTGCATTTTGGGCTGTTTCCTGTTGCGGACACTAGGGCTACCCACACAAGTGAGCTAGTGTTTTTATCAGGAGACTTAGGGGAACACAGAATAGTAGATCATGTGTTATTCCCAATTGACTTTCTTTGCATTTCTGCCTTCCAAATGTAAGACAATTTGTAAAAAAAGAAGTCATTTTGAAAAATGACCTCTGATTCACATATTTGTATGGGTACCCGAATTTTGGAGATGTGCAAAAAACCACTGCTTATAAACTCTATATTATGTTCCCATTTTGGAAATATAATGGTTTCCTTGGTACCTATTTTTTACTTTTTATATTTTACCAAATGAATTGCGATATACCCGGTACACAACGAAAAACCATTGCATGATGCAGCTCAGTTATTGGCTCTGGGTTCCTCGGGTTCTTGGTGAACCTACAAGTCCTATATATCCCCACAACCTGAAGAGTCCAGCGGATGTAACTGTATATTGCTTCCAAAAATCTGTCATACTTAGAAGAAGTTACAGGTGAAAACGTTGGCACAAATGGCTGTTTTTTCCAACTCAATTTCAATATTTCCTATTTTCAACTGTTAGTTTTTATTAAACAAAAATTGAAGGATCTACACAAATAATCACTTGCTGAATTCAGAATTGTGTCTAGTTTTCAGAAATGTATAGCTTTCTGTGATCCATTATTGGTTTCACACCCATTTCTACCACTAACTGGAAGGAGGTTGAAAGCACAAAAAATAGGGAAAATAGGTTATGTCCCAGTAAAATGGCAAAACTGTATAAACAATTTTGGTTTTCTGAAAGAAGTCTGCCTGTCCCTGAAATCTGAGAAGATGGTGATTTCAGCACTACAAACCCTTTGTTGATGCCATTTGCAGGGAAAAAAACAGACACTTTCTTCTGCAGCAATTTCTTCTCATTTTAAAAAAATTGGTATTCCTAATGTTTGTTCATCTGACCCTTGGTGAAGCCAAGTATGAGAGTGACCCTAAACACGTCAGACTCGAAGCGGCCTTAATAGCTATGTTTACTATGAGTAAATAAGATGGCAATGGCTAAAGCAATATGGTATCATCCATTACGATAAAGTAGGGGAGAGAATGTGGCCTAACGGCTAGGGCGGTCGACCTCGGAGCTGGGGAACCTGGTTTGAGTCTCGGCAGGGACGCTCAATATTCTGTGATTCTGGGCAAATCACTTAATCTCCCCGTGCCTAACAAAAATGAATGCGTCTGTATGTAACGTAACTGGTGCTCATGTAAAGCGCTCTGATACCTCCGGGTCTAGTTAGCGCTATATAAAACTGCACACAAAAAAAAAAAAAAAGTCAAAGGAAACTGTTATGTTCTCAATCCTACACCCACTAAGGATGCCAAACCAATCATTAAATAAGGAAATGAGCACATGTTGTAGGGTTTCAGCTTTGAGCTATAGACTCCCTCAAGATGGCTAAGGCCCGGGGTCGAGACGGCTTGCCTGCTGAACTCTGCAGGTCGTTTCCAGTTACTATGGCCAATAAACTGTTGCCGAAATACCAGGAGGCCCTGAATAGCCAACAGTATCTCCTGTTTGGTCACAGGGACCTCGTGGTCTTTTCATTCTTCTTCCCCTAACTGCATCATTGGAAGCGAGCCCAAGTAGGCCGCAACAAGAAGGTCCGGGGCACAACATGGAGATGTGTACACACTTTGGAGATGTTCCACCAGTGTGTCGTTAATGCCCTTTTGCTTGTGCACACTCTTCCCCCAGCAGTCCATAATAGCTCATATGGGTTCATTGAGCTGCTCTTGTTTGATCATTCTGGCCTGCATGCATCCCACCCTATTTCCCTCCATGTACAAAGGTCATCTGTAAGAGAGTTGTACATGTTTCTCTAGCCTATCCCCCAAGGAGTAAACTTGCTTCTTAGCATTGCCCCACTTCCGGTGTACCTCCTGGTCATGTGGAAGGGCCACTTCTAGGTTTGCTAGCTTTACTTCCTGTAGTGTCAGATTGCTTTCCAGTGTTTGGCAGATGCCTGAGGGGTTTGCTATACCCATCCCTCTGAGCACCACTTTCCTTGCATCTCATTCTGTCACTGTGAGTTGAGTGCTCTCCCAGTTGCATGTAAAATAATCTGTCAGGACATCCGCTGTTACTCCCTTGTAAACCGGCTCAGTGAGGGCTTCTGCTTTCATTTGCCATAGCGGGACCCGTAATATGTGCCCAGCCAAAGAGTACGTCAAAAGCAGGCGTGAGTGGTAAGACATGTGCCTGGAGAAATAGGTTGTGTCTGTCACCCTTAGTGCCACACCCACCAGTGTTAGGAAATAATCTAATCTGCTTAAGTGTGTGGCGCCAGTGTATAACAGGAATAAGTATGTGTCTGTGGGTGCTAGGCCTGCCAAATATCTACCAGCCCCTCTCCCAGCATCATCTGTTTGAGTGCTTTGGTCATGCTAGGCTTTGTGCCCTGACATGGGGGGGACCTGTCCATATCTTTGTCAAGTACGCAGTTGCAATCCCTGAAAGCCTGTGCAGCCATCAGCCCTTTCCCCAAAAAGTCTCCGTCATCTAAACTGTGCTCATAAATTCACTAGGCAGCGCTCATGTGCATGTAGGGTCAAAATAATAATGCACACACAAAAAGGCCTGAGGAGATTTAACGACCAGCAGAGGGCGACTCCCCTCGTATCAAATATGGCAACACAAACAAGCCACCCTGGGCCAGAATTGTAACAGCGGAGTGCAGGGGATTCTCTTTTATAGGACAAATTCCCTCACCCGCCCTTAGGTGGCATGCTTCATCATCTGGAACCTCCTCGCACTGCGAACCTAGTCGCAGTGCGGGCTACAACCCCCTCACTGTGAGGGAGGAGCTCAGGGATGTTCTATTTGAGATAGTGGGGAGGTATTCTAAAACCTTCAGATGAGCCAGGCGTGGAGAGAGTGTGTGAATATAGTGAAGGTGAAGTTAAAACTAACTACCCGGTATGTTAAAAATACATTTTAATGGGAAATCCAGGGGTCAGGATTAAAAGAGAAATGTGGGCCATGGCAGGAAGATTCAACCTCGCATGGTCTCTACATGGTCAAATGGTCGACATGTTTCAGCCTAAATGCCCTCCGCAGAGGTGATGTGGCTTTCTTCAGGACCAGGTGAAATATGAAACAATGTGAGTTAGTGAATTTTGCCACCATACCAAGTCTGGTCGGTGGGATAAAAGGATACAGTCAACTATTGGGTGGATGCATCAATTGTAAGAGACTGGTGGTCAGTGTCATCCCTGTGAAGAGACAAGTGTTTAAAATAGACATTTTATACACATTTACACAAGCACTCCTTAGTTGTCGTGCCACAGGAATATATTATGTTATAAGTCTTAAATGTGGCTACGACAATGATCAGGATAATTTTTATTCAGTGCTTGCCCGTCTGTCGGGGAAGCTAGTGGCAACTCATCCTCGGCGCCCACACTTGAGGTGGCTTCCAAAACCTAAATTAGGAAAGAGGGCAATTTTGACTGTCACAGTCATACAAATACATAACATAAAGTTGACTTTGCATGCTCAGGGTGGAAAAGCATATGTCCGTTATATGCTCAATTACAAACCCAGGTCCAAGCAGTTATACATGGAGAAATGGTAAGGCAATGGGCCACAGTGCAAAAACACATTTAAAATTGTCCAAAGGGACAGTGTATTGATCCCTGGGTATAAGGTGGCAATACCCAATGTTAATAGTAAGTGTAATGGCCTCTATCTCAGGCTGTCTTGAGTGGTGATGAACAATAGAGAAAATTAACAAAGATTATACACATATCCCAGGAGATACAGGATGGCAAAGAACTATTTGCCTGTGGGGTTGTACCCAGAAAAAAGTGAAACGCCAAAAGTTTGGCGATAACACTGGATAGCAGGTCAAGAAGCTATGGTAAAACTTCACCCTCACTTCTATGTAATGCGGGTCTCCATAGAAGTGGTGGTATGGAGCTGGTCTCACAAGACAGAAAGCTCATGAGCAGTCCATCTTACTAGAAACATCGGTCATGCATCTCACGCTTGTGAAAACTCTCTCCCGGATGTTGGGCAGGGAGAGAGGCCAACCAGTCAGGCAATCTCGACACAACAAAGGTCAGGGATGCCAACCAATTTGGCGATCTAAGGAAGAGGATGGTCAGAGGCTACATCTTCGCCGCTAAACACGGGGAGTGCACACAGTGAGGGTCCAACTCACGTGAAAGCTCCCCGTCTGTGACAATGATCTAAATTAGTGTCACCGGCCCCAATTGCCTGAAACACCCTCAGTATTTCTGCAGAATGCCAAAGGGGGGGCGGAAATGAGAAAACAAGCCCTCATGTCGCTCCGGGAAGGAGACTATATATTAGTAAACTGCAGGTGAATAAAAGAGGTACCGCCTACCTCGAGGTGAGATCCTCCTGGCCGGTACGTGCGACCGGGAGGGGGAATGGAGCTCAGGCAGGGCTGCGCAATATATTGCGTCTGTTAGAGCTGGAGCTCCACCTACCCAGGAATGGAAAAATGCAAAGTCTACTGGGCTCGTGAGAGATGTGGAAACAAACGAAGGGCTCCAAAATGCAGCCATCTTAGCAGCGTACAAAATACTGGTAAAGGGGCCCCACAGGGAGTAATGGGGGACCGGGGGTAACACCCCAAAGATATGATATCGCCAAACTGAACCTAATAGAGGTAAAGTACTAGTTGGAGATGTTCGGCCACAAATAAGGTTAGATGGAATTCAATGAGAACATATGTGCATTTGGTATTGATGCACATTGACTGCTATAGCTCAACAAGGGTGAGTGAAAACGAATGTAACATGGACAGCATAGGTAGGGAACAGAACACTGTCAACCCAGAAAAACGTTTTGAAGTGGTTATGGCAGCTTCCAACTATATTGTGATAACAATAAGTGGTAACAGGCTAAAAAGGCCTGATAATTGTTCTGCTTCAACATGAAACAAATTAATGAAAGGGACACATGAAAAGTATCACCCAAAGTGGGATATACAAGGTGCAAGAATGACTGGTTGGTGAAAAACAAAGCACATTGAACCAATTATGAGTGAATATGGCTGAACCGAGGAATTTCATAATTTAAACCATTGGTATCAGTATCAGTATGCAGCCTGAAGACCCAACGTTGTTCTTTTCTAAATAAGAACTGGGTCATGTTGGCAATGGGCTGGGTGTTGTTAGGTTTATATAGAACAACCCACAGAAAATCATTGGCATCATGTCCCATTTCGAGGAAATGAGTGGTAAGCTTGTTAATCTGTTTTTTGCAGCATATTGTACCCTTATGTTCAAGCATGCGTGTTTTGACCTTCCTTGTGGTCATTCCCACATATCTAAGTCCACAGGGGCAGGTGATGAGATATATTAAGCCCTCTGAGTTGCAGTTAGTATGTTGTCTCAACTCCCATGGGTGACCCGTACCTATGTCTATGGAGGCTGTATGTGAGGTCTGTACACATACACTACAGTTCCCACAAGGGAAATGCCCTATAATCGGTGGAAAGTTTCAAAGTGTATTCTGTTGGGACAACTGTTTCTTCCATGGTCTCGTGTGGACTAACTGGTCCCTGAGGTTGGCACTGCGTTTAAAGGCAAACATAGGTTTGGTTAGATTAGGGCTGCCTTTGTTCAAGATGTCCAATTCTTATTTACGCTTTTTTGCAGGAGGCTTGACTTGCTGCTAAAGGTACTGACACAGATCAACCTCTCTGTGGTTTCTTTTACAGGATGTGGCTCTAGGAGAGCTTCACGATGATTGTGTCTCGCTCTTTTCATAGACTTATTAATGAGTGAATTAGGGTATTGTTGGTCTAGAAGTTGTTCTGCCAGGGTTGACGCATGCTTTTTGTATTTCCCCACATCAGTATAATTGCGCAGAATCCTCAAAAATTGACCAAATGGTAAATTCTCCCGTAAGTATTTGGATGGTAGCTAGCATATGAAAGGAGCGAATTCTTAGCCATAGGTTTTTTGTACAATTCTGTAAGCAGACAACCCTCTGTGTTGTAAATTAAGAGGTCCTGGAATGGGAGTTTCTCTTTACTGAATTCACAGGAAAACTTAAGAAAATTCATTACAAGAATTGAGCCAGTTGTGGAAATGCTCAATATCTTCAACAGTGCCTCACCATATCACAATATTGTCGTCGATATAACGTTTCCATAGGCGAATGTTAGACTGGAAAGAGTTATTCAACGTCAAGATGGTTTCAGCTTCTATCGAACGGACGTACAAATTCGCCAGACTGGGGGCGAATGTACTGCCCATCGAAGTACCCGAGGTCTGAAGGAACAGTGTTTCCTCAAATTAAAAAAAACTTTCCTTCATGGCCAGAGTGGCACATATCATGATGAATGACATAAGAGTAGTGGTGTTTAATTCGGTGTTGTTGAGTAACGTCTCCACTGCGTCTAATGTTTGATCCTGAGGTATACAGCTATACAATGATTCTACGTAAAACGAGACAAAAAAATCAGAGTCTCTATTGAACTCCAGACCTTCCAGTACACGAAGGACATCTTTGGTGTCCTGTAGGTACGTCAGCATTTTCTTTACGAGTGGTCTGAGGAAGAAGTTGACAAACTGGGAGAGTGGTTCCAATAAGGAACCAATCCCTGAAATATTGGGTCGTCCAGGTGGCGGTCTTTGTGGCTTGTGAATTTTTGGAAGTGTATAAAAATACGGAATCACGGGATTCGTATTTACCAAAAAGTCAGCCTCTTTGCAGTGATCCAGCCTTCTTCCTTAGCCTCATCTACCAGATTAACTATGGTGTTAAGGAGTCTCTTTGTGGGATCCATCTTGAGTGGCTTGTACACACTAGAAACCGCCAGTTGTTTTAAGCACTCCTCCCGATAAGAGGAAGTATCCATCAGGACGATGCTGCCTCCCTTGTCGGCGGGCTTGATAGTTATAGAGTCATCCTTGTTCAGCTTTTTCAGTGCTTCTTGTTCTAATTTAGAGAGGTTCCTGAAAAGAGAATGTTGGTTAGCTAAGACCTCGTTGTGGTCTTTACAGACTGCCTTCTCAAAAGTGATGGCTTCCGGCAGTATCATGTGCAGTGGTGGCATGAAAATAGACTTTTTGCTAAGATTAGTGTTCGGCAATGAATCCACAATAGTGGAATTAGAGTCGGCAGAAAAGAAGAATTTCAGCCTCACTTTCCTGAAGAATTGGGCAATTTCTTGATTTAGCAGGAAAGGATCCCCCTCATACGTGGGGACATAGTCGAGTCCTTTGTTGAGGAGCTGTATCTCAATTGGGCTCAAAATGCGCTGACTCAAGTTCACAATCAGATCATCTCCCTGCTTCTCAGGGTCATCATTTTGTTCATGTTCTGTGTTGTCCGTCACGGTGGAATCCCTACACAAAATTCCCATGATGTGATTTTCCTGGTCGTCCCTGGTTGGATCACGGTCCTGTTCGTACTCTGTGTTGTTCGTGGTGACGGAGGTCCTTCCCAGTGGACTTGAGCCTGGTATCTTCTTCTGCCTCTTGGTCGTCCACGGCCCTGTTCTAAAAAAGGTTGTTGGTAAAAAGGTTGTGGTGGTGGAGCAAACTGCGTTGCGGGATGATGGAACGGTGGCATCGGATAAGCCCATTTACCTGGAGGCCACCATTGTTGTTGAGATAAATTAGGATTGTTGGTCTGTCTCCAGCCTCTCCCTCTCCTCCTATTGGGGTTGTGTCTCCCGGATTCGGAGTCACTGGACCCAGGCTCCTGGTCTGATGTTGAGTGTCCTGATCCAGATGAAGAATAACCAGAGGCAATACCCCGTCCTTGTTGGTTAAAGTCAGGTGGTTTAAAGTCATCTAATGAATAGGGATAGACCTCCTCGATTGAGAAATGAGCCAAATCCTTCTGGAATGTTTTGATCTTAGATGCCAATAGGCTGCCTTTAAGTTCTTTGTTGGTCTTGTAGGTTTCTTCAAGATTCTTCTTGTAAAGGCTCAGTGATATAGGTGCTTTAATCTGGCCCTTGAGGACTTGGATCTCGGTGAGAATAGCATCTGCAATCCTCTTGGCTGTACTAATGATCAAAATGAGCCAATCCCTGGTACAGCACCACGCTATCAGGGACCAGTCTTTCCTAAAGGGTTTGTCCTCTAAGAACAGTCTTGGGACATTAGTCACTATTAGACCATTTGGAGCACAATTACCTCTGAGACACTCAGTCATTATGGCTCCATGTGTTAATGTCCGTGTGTGTGTACGTTTCAAAGTCAGCAATTTCGTTCAATCATCTGATTGTGTGATGGTTTGAGAGATGGATGTATCTAACAGACTAGGAGCATTGAGAATGTCCTGTACTATAGAATCGTCAAAGGCCAGACCAGTAAAGTCTGCCATGATGGTAAAAAATGTAAAGTCCACCCAGAAAAAAGGGGAAAGCACAGAAAGTGAACTGTACAAGAATGTATATTAGCCCACTTGAACAACATTTATGGAGAAAATGGGCCTACAGCCATAGCTGTACAAAGTAATAATGCATACAGAAAAACACTCTCTGCGTTTAGCGGCGCAGGTGTAGCCTCTGACCATCTTTTTCCTTAGATCGCCAGATCGGTTGGCGTCCCTACCCTTTGTCGTGTCGAGATTGTCTGACTGGTTGGCCTCTCTCCCTGCCCAGCATCCGGGAGAGTGTTTTCACAAGAGTGAGATGCAAGACCGACGTTTCTAGTAAGATGGACTGCTCATGAGCTTTCTGTCTTGTGAGACCTGTTCCATACCACCACTACTATGGAGAACTGCATTACATCGCAGTGAGGGTGGAGTTTTACCATAGCTTCTTGACCTACTATCCAGTGTTATCACCATAATTTTGGTGTTTCACTTTTTTCTGGGTACAACCCCACAGGCGAATAGTTCTTTGCCATCCTGTATCTCCTTGGATATGTGTGTGGATTCTTTGTTAATTTTCTCTATTGTTCATCACCACTCAGGACAGCCTGAGATGGAGGCCATTACACTTACTATTAACATTGGGTATTGCCACCTTATACCCAGGGATCAATACACTGTCCCTTTGGACAAATTTAAATGTGTTTTTGCACTGTGGCCATTGCCGTTCCATTTCTCCATGTATAACTGCGTGGACTTGGGTTTGTAATTGAGCATATAACGGACATCTGCCTTTCCACCCTGAGCATGCAAAGTCAACTTTATGTTATGTATTTGTATCACTGTACAGTACAGTCAAAATTGCCCCCTTTCCTAATTTAGGTTTTGGAAGCCACCTCGAGTGCACGTGCCGAGGATGAGTTGCCACTTGCTTTCCCGACATGAAGGGTAAGCACTGAAGAAAAATTATCATTGTAGTAGCCACATTTAAGATTTATAACATAATATATACCTGTGGCACGACAACTAAGGAGTGCATGTGGAAATGTGTATAAAATCTCTGTTTTAAACACTTGTCTCTTCACAGGGACGACGCTGACCAGCAGACTCTTACAATTGATACAACAACCCAATAGTTGACTGTATCCTTTTATCCCACCGACCAGACTTGGTATGGTGGCAAAATTCACTAACTCACATTGTTTCACATTTCACCTGGTCCTGAAGAAAGCCACGTCACCTCTGCGGAGGGCATTTAGGCGGAAACATGTCGACCATTTGACCACGCAGAGACCATGCTAGGTTGAATCTTCCTGCCATGGCCCACATTTCTCTTTTAATCCTGACCCATGGATGTCCCATTAAAATTTATTTTTAACATACCCGGTAGTTAGTTTTAACTTCACCTTCACTATCTTCACATACTCCCTCCACGCCCGGCTCATCTGAAGGTTTTAGTATACCTCCCGACTATCTCAAATAAAGCATCCCTGAGCTCCTCCCTCACAGTGAGGGGGTTGTAGCCCGCACTGCGACTAGGTTCGCAGTGCGAGGAGGTTCCCGATGATGAAGCATGCCACCTATGGGTGGGTGAGGGAATTTGTCCTATAAAAGGGACTCCCCTGCACTCCGCTGTTACAATTCTGGCCCAGGGTGGCTTGGTTGTGTTGCCATGTAGGGTCAAATACAGGATAATATACCTCCCTTCCACGTCTACACACATCTGCAATGTTCGATATGGGACCCCAGGGGCTGCTCATATAAATGCTCCTCATGCAAATCCAGGATAAGAAGTGTATTCCGTGGGCTAGCAATACAATCACACCATAAACGCATTTCTTGGAGGAACGCTATCGATATACAATAACATTTCAAGTAAGTATGTATTATGTGACCCATCTCTGGCCTATTTAGTCACCATATGTTAGACCTGTCATCCTTAGGGTGGTCTCCCCCAAACCTTTTGCTTGCTTACCTCCTCTTTTTGCTGTATCTTTTGTTGGCTCTAGGACTCTGAGCACTTTACCACTGCTGACCAGCGCTAAAGTGCATGTGCTTCTTCCCTAAACATGGTAACATTGGTGTATACTCAATTGACATATTTAATTTGCTTGTAAGTTTCTTGTAAAGTGGTATACTACATACCCAGGGCCTGTAAATTAAATCCTACTAATGGGCCTGCAGCACTGATTGTGCCATCCTCACAAGTAGCCTTTCAAACCTGTCTCAGGCCTGCCACTGCAAGGTCTATGTTTGCACTTTACTGCCACTTCGGCTTGGCATTTAAAAGCACTTGCTAAGCCGTAAACTCCCCTTTTATTACACATACGTCATACCTAAGGTAGGCCCTAGGTAACCCTAAGGGCAGAGTGCTGTGTAAGTAACAGGTAAGACATGTACTGATAAGCTTTCCATGTCCTAGTAGTGATAAACAGCTGAATTTGTTTTTCACTACTGTGAGGCCGACTCCTCTCCTAGGATAACATTGGAAATTCCTTAAAATACTTTAAAGCAGTAATTCCTGATTAGAAAGGAGTAGCTGCTTCATGTTTCATATCTTTGGAATGGTAATGATAAATCCTCTTTATGGGTAAAGTTGGACTCAACACTACTGTTTTAGAAATGCCACTTTTAGAAAGTGGACATTTATCTGCTTTGACTGCTCTGGGCGCCTTGCAGCCTGTCTCCAATACATGTCTGGGGTGGGTGACAGCTACACTTTGTGCATTCCCTCTAAATAGTCATAAACATAGGAAGGGTGGCTGTGACGGAGACTTCATCTGCATTAATTTGCATTCTGATACCTCTTCCTGGGCAGGAAGAGGAGGGGGAGCTGACACACCTGAATAGGCAGTGTCCTGTTTCACCACATAAAGGGCTGATTAACCCTTACTGATAGTCTGGAGCCAGGGCTGGAAAGAAAGGGGGACCTGTGCACTTCAAGGGCCTGGTTTGATGTCACCCCCACATCAAAGGCACAACTGGGTATAAGTACTGTACCTCTGACCCTACCAAGACAGTATACTTCTGGACCTGAGAAGAACTCTGCCAGGAGTAAAGACTGCTGTGCTACAAGGATTGCCACTCTTCTTGACTCCTGCTCTGGAAGAACTACTTTTCTGCTTTGCTGTGCTGCCCTGCTGACCCATCTCACTTGAACCCATAGTGACTCCAAGGGCTTGCTAGCTTGACCCCTGTCTGAAGTTTCAGGGCCTTCAAAAACTTCCTTTAACCCTGCAACAGCACCTGGAATCTGCCATGTGTGAGTCTGCTCTGCCAAGTGGTGCCAATCCAGTCCTGTGCCTTTTTAAGGTGATTTCTGCAGTACAGAACCATCAGAGTAGATGCAGTAATGACTTTGCGCCAATCGGAACCAGTGAATTGCCCTTCGACGCAGAGGCTGATCGACGACATCGCTTCAACGGACTGCGCAGCTTTATAACGACGAACAGCGTGGTTCGACGACAACGCAGAACCTGCATCGTAAAGGGGTTAGTTGACAAAGTCTTCATCGCCTGCGTGGCTCAGAACCAACGTATCGAGTCTTTGAGACGTCAACGCTTCCTCCATCCAAGATACTTTTTCAGCAGGACCTGTGTGTGTCCTGTAGCCGCCCTGCCCTCCATCGCGGTCGGCCTGAACTTTGGATTTACCCTGATCCAGCGCAAACTCAAGTAACCACCTAAGCGCTATTTGCTTCTAAGCACTACATCTTGATGTAGTCTTTAAAAATTCACAACTGCGGTTCTGCTTATTGGATTTTTGTTGCTTTGGTTTTATTTTATTCATAAAAATATCTCTTTTTCCTGCCCTCTGTGGAGTATTTTTGTGGTGTATTCATTGTATCATTGTGTGTGTGTGTTGCACAAATACTTTACACATTACCTCTTCAGATAAGGCTGACTCCTCTGTGCCAAGCTACCAGAGGGTGAGAACAAGTTATCTTTCAATGTGTATCTAGCTTACCTCGTCTAGAGTGGTGGTTGTTGCCTTTATAGTGTGCATACACTGACAACCAGAAACCCCATTTCTAACATCGTACCTTCCATGTGAGGAATTTATACTTGTTTCCTGTACCCTGCATGGCCCGGGACATTAGAGTTTTGGGCCCTCCCACTAGGCTTTTCTATCCACTGCAGCATATCAAGGTTCCAACGGGCATAAAGAGCACTTCCCCTAAATACATCAACATCTTTTAACATTCCTTATAACATCCTTTCCAACCTCCCTCCCCTAGGCAAAATGTGCAGAATACCTTCCAGCTGAACCGACGGCCAGAAGGGCACCAGTCACTGCCCCACACTCTTCCCTCCCACCCACCAATCAGAGCAACTAACAAATGCAGTACAGGTCAAGGAGCTGTGTCCCCCCCGAGCCGCAAGACCAAATGAGGTACACAGTGGACCACAAGAGGACGGGCCCTACGCCATCTCCCACCATGGAACATAAAATTGATCTACCCATCATACATTTGTTAACAAACTTCATCAATTTGCCAACAATGCGCTTCCCCCCCCCCCCAGGAGCATAATATAGGCATTCTTTAGGCAAAAATACAGTTATGCAGCGTCCCAACTTTTCAACTTTAGAGTGGACCTTTACCACCCTCCTTATTGTACCGAGTTTTTTGGTCTGTCCAGGTGTTAGGGTCCACGCCACGTGTATACCCGTAGTCAAGTCTGCTCGCCTCAGTCTCCATCAGCAGGGAACAGACGTCTACTGTCAGCCCCTTAGTACTGTACCTGGCCCCTCACCAGAGTCCGAGGTGCCTAGCCAGCATCCGTACTCTCACTCAGTGTGTCTGGCACCAGTCGGTTTTAAGAAAAAGCACTTTGGTCCAATGACCCCGGCACTTCTCATCTCAAGGTCCCATCCGGCACACCAGGGTACGATTTACATTATGAGTCTCTGGTCCCTTCTTGGTTCCCACCAGTGTCCTCCTCTTCCTGCTGGATCGTCGAATCAGCCGGGCACGAATCTCCTTCCACCCGGGTGGGTCCATAGAGGTCTTCTGCTCCCAGGGCATTAAGCCAATCCAAGACTTCTTGTGGGGATGCGTAGAAGTGCACTTGCCCATCATGTTGAATGTGTAACTTGGCAGGGAACAATAGTGTATACTTAATGTTGTGGTCACTCAACTTTTTCTTCAAGGCCAGGAAGTTGTTGCGTTTAGTTCTGGACCCAACTAGTATAGTCAGGGTAAATAAATAATTGCTTCTCTTCAAATCTGGGAGGGCTATGCGAGTGGACGTTTTGGAGGATGGTGTTGCAGTCATGGTAGTTGAACATGCGTGCTATGAGAGCCCGGGGAGGTGCTCCAGGGCGTGGCATCATGACCAACACCCTGTGTGCCCTCTCAATCATGAGAAAGTTAGTCAGCTGCAGAGGCTTTAGATTTTTTATGATAGAAAGAGGTCCACCGAGGGGCCCTTCACGCACTCTGGGAAGCCCAGCAGGCGTATATTGCTCTGCCATGATCACCCCTCAGTGTTTTCTAAGCGCTCCTCCATATGGTAAACATCCTTTACAATGACTGCATTACAATGCATGTCATTACCCCGCATTTTTTACTCTGCAAAATCTTTCACAATGCAGGGCTTTACACCGCAAACCATTACAACGCATTCCCCATTGCAACGCCTCGGTGGAGTTAGAATAGTAAATTGCGTTGTATTGGATTGCGTTGTAAAGCCCAGCGTTGTAAAAGATTATGCAGAGTAAAAAATGTGGGGCAATGGCACGCTTTGTTAATGTGTGCGGGGTAAAGTGCCATATTCCTCCATATGCGTGGCACTGCATTTCTGTCCCTCCACCATGGCTTTCAGCACCTTTACTTCCTGTTTCAGGGCAGTCAGAAGCCAAGTGATTATCTCCAGTTTGCTGACAGACACCTACAATTAGTACTACAGTAAGGACTAAAAATGAAGATAATTGCTTTACTGCCACAAATATATGCCTTTTGTGTCACTTGAATATACTTATTTTGCATGTTTCTTGTGTGGTCTGTATTTAATAAACTCTTGTCAAATTGAATGCTGTCTGTGCTTCCCTGCACCAATTTACCAGGGCAGCTTTTCTTGGGTATTTGCCGTGTGGTCTGCCTAAGCTTCTCTCCTACAACACCCCTTCACTACTCCTTGGAGGAACTGAAACCTCTGATTGACTTCATTAATAGTTTTCGCTAGAAGTACATAAGCAACCAATGCAACTGCCATCCATACATCTTCAATCACTTTAATTTCTCAGGACCTCATTACGGATTCTCTGTGTTTTGGTTTGCATATGCCAGAGGTTGGATTCACTGTTTTTGGCCTGTATTCCTGCACCAGCACATGGGGATAATGAGTAATTGTCCCAGAATGGAGAATAACAAGTAGACCTGGGAATACTGAGTGTAATTCCATGAGCTTTTACCGATTCCAGGGAACTGCATAAATATTCAAAGAATGTGATGGGTAGCAAAATAGTGAGGTCCTAAATCCGAATCCAAATTCATTTAGTACCTGCTTGGAGCAAGTGTAAAAAATTGTAGGAAAGTGCACCTTTTTGACATGCTCACCTCCACTTTTTACCTGGTATTTGATGTGATTTCTAATGGAAGTTTACTGGGTCCCTGTTAACCAGGTCCCCAGTGCCAGATCTCTTTCCCAAAACCTGTACCATTGTACCCCAATTGGCAATGGCTTTTGACACTCCCTGTAACTCCCTTGTAAGTGATACCCCTAGTACCTAGGGCAAGGAGGCCAAAGAGGGTCCTTAAGGGCTGCAGCACAAACTGTGCCACCCTAAAGGTCCCCTCACCAAACACCTCTAGATTGCCACTGCAGGCTGCGTGTCTTGGTGCAGACAAAAGTGAAAATCTGACATGCCCACAGACACTGCATGGAGTATAGGTAAGTCACCCTTACTGGAGGCCTTACAGCCCTAAGGCAGGGTGCACTATACTACATGTGAGGGCATAACTACATGACCAAATATTCCCCTGTGCTTAACTGAAAATATGGATGTTTGATATCAAACATCTCATATTAATGAACCCCCATTGATGCCAGTGTTGGATTCATTAATACATGTGCACAGAGGGCACCTTAGAGGTGCCACCTGAAAACCTACCAGCCTCTGGTGTGTTGACTGACTGGTTCTTGCCACCCTGCCACCATAGAAAAGTTACTGACCCCCAAAGGTGAGGGCCTTTGCTCTCAGGAGGTCAGAAACAAAGCCTGCTTGGGAAGAAGGTGTTCACACCCCCTCCCACATGATGACCTGCTGATTAGCATTCCAAGGCAGTGGAGCTTCAAAGAAGCAACTGCCTTGGAAATGTGAATCTGGCTCCCCTCACAGGAGAGGAAGCTGACCCCTTTATCCAGAGCCCTTTGCCCCCTCTAAAAATTAGCCAGTCAGGGAGGCGTGCCCACCCCCAGGCTAGTACCACCCCTAAAATGAGCTACCTGAAGTGGACACAACTTTTCAGAGTTGGCCTTCTTGAAGATGCCAAACTTAGGAATTCTGGGACAGGGTTAAGCCCACTTCCCACAGGAAGTGGTCATATAGGGGACACAGTGACCCCAAGGGTAGATTGATTATTGGCTACTACCAAACACTCCCCTAACTCCCCTAAATTCAGTATTTAGGTAAGCCCCTGGCAACAGAGGATCAGGTCCTGCTGACCTGAAACAAGAAGACGGTCGTGAAGAGTCGCAAAGAGCAAGAACAGAACATAGAGCAACTGAATTGGCACCAACCCTGCCGGCCTGCCTGCTGACTTTGACAATTTCACAAAAGCTGACTTGTCCTGCAGCTGCTGTGTCTCCAGCCTGTGAGACCCACGAGTACTTCACCTAGGAACCAAGAACTCCCATGGGACAGCAGACCTATCCCCCTGCATCCTGAAGACACTAAAGACTGAGCTGTGAGGCTCCAAGACTGCAGAAACCTGACGCCGGAAAGCACCAATGCACCCGAGCCACCTAGCCTGAGCTGAAGTGGGCCAATGGTGCCAGCATGGTCCCCAGACCCTCCAGACCCAAAGCCCACCTTGGGTTTCCCCACTGTGGACTCCTCGACAACGCCTGCAGCCTCGGTTTGCAGGCCCCCCTCTACCGCAAATGCCCCTGGTAAGGAAAACCAGACACCCAAGGACACCTCTGCACCTGTCGCCCCTGACCCGGGGAGAAGAGGAACAAAGGTGTTCCTACGTCCCAGAGCATCGTGAGGCCTGAGCGCCCTCTTGGTTCAGCCCAACTGGCCTCCCAGTCAAAGCCTGCAGTGTCTTTTTGTGTAGACCGATCCCCATTCATTTCCATTGGGTGCTGTTTTGCACCCCTGCACTCGGCCGCCCTAGTGCCACTGGTAGTGTCTGGCTGGTGTAGCCTTGGACCTTGCACTCCACTCACCGTAAGTCCCAGAGATTTCTCTTGTAAGTCGCTGTACTGTACCTGAATGCTACACTTGTTTTTCCTCCCATAGGATACGCACGCAGCCATGACGCACCCCAACAGGTCCTGCTCAGCTGGACTCTGCCTACCACAGATGACACACTCAAGACCATGAAGAGCATCCACTCCGGGAGCCTCATCGGACCCTTTCAGGTATCACATCTTCCATAGAGCAGCCACCACCTCACCCCAGAGCTTCGCCGCACCATCAACTGGTCCATCAAAACCGCCTCCTTCCCTGATGACTGGAAACACGCTGAGATCAACCCCCTACTGAAGAAGCCATTCACCGACCCAACAGACCTCAAGAACTTCAGACCCATCTCCCTCCTCCCCTTCCCAGCCAAGGTCATCGAGAAAGCCATTGCCGCCCAGATCTCTGAGGTTATCAAAGAGAACCACGTCCTGTAGATCTCTCAATCCTGCTTCTGATGTAAACACAGCACCGACACCGCACTCCTCGCCCCCACTGACGACATCCGCTCCCTCCTCGACCACGGTGAAACTGCAGCCCTCATCCTACTGGACCTCTCGGCCCCCACTGCACCATAATCACGAGACTCCATGATGCCGGCATCTGCGACAAGGCCCTGGACTGGATCCACTCCTTCCTTACCGGCTGAACACAGCAAGTCAGACTACCTCAGTTCCTTTCAGAACCTACAGAGATCAGCTGCGGAGCGCCCCAGGGCTCATCCCGAAGCCCTACCCTCTTCAACATCTTAATGGCCCCTGTCGCGGAAATCGTCCAAAACCATGGACTCAATATCATCTCCTATGCCAACGACAGCCAGATCCTCTCCCTCCCCAATGAACCCCACAGCCACCAGAACCAACTTCCACAGCAGGATGAAGGCTGTGGCCACCTGGATGAAAGATAGCTGCCTCAAGCTCAACTCGGACAAGACTGAAGTACTCATCCTGGGACCCGCCCCCTCAGCATGGGATGACTACTGGTGGCCCGCACATACTGGACTCCTCGCTCACAATGAACCACCAGATCAACACTGTATCCTCAACCTGCTTCCACACGCTCTTTCTGCTTTGAAAGAAAATCACATGGATCCCACAGAATCCAGAAATATGGTCACCCACGCACTCATCACCAGCAGACTCGACCACGGCAACACACTTTACGCCAGCGTCACCCAGAAACAGCTCAGGAAACTACAGAACGTTCAAAACACTGCAGCCAGACTGGTCCTCGACATCCCCCGCCGCAGCCACATTACAAAACACCTCCAACAACTCCACTGGCTCCCAGTCAACAAGAGAATCACCTTCAAGCTCCTCACACATGCCTACAAAGCTCTCCACGACGCAAGACCAGCATATCTGAACGACCGCCTCTCATTCCACATACCCACCAGACAGCTTTGCTCCACCCAACTTGCCCTGGCCACCGTCTTGCAGAATCACAAGAACAGAACCGAAGGAAGATCCTCCTCCTACCTCGCCACCAAGACCTGGAACACCCTGCCCCTCCACCTCAGCAATCCCTATTGCTGACCCAATTCAGGAAGGATCTCAAGACCTGGCTCTTTGACTGAACCTCCACGCCTAGACGGATCAGCAGCCCTCCCCCTCAACGCTTGAGACCCTCACGGGTGAGTAGCCACTCTATACAAACTCCTGATTGATTGAAACATGCAGTGTCGACTTTTTAAATGCAGAAGTATTTCTATTGAAAAACGTTCTTACCTGATTGTATTGATTCTGGTGCCTAAATATATATAAAGATACTTGTTATTTTTATACATTGGTGTGGATCTCCTTATTGAGTCGTGTGCATCACTTGTTGATTATTGTGTGTATTTGCAGATGTCTAACACTCCTCTCTGATAAGCCTAAGGCCGCTCGACCACACCACCCCCTAAAAGAGCATCTTGGGATTGCCAGAGCAAGCACCTACCACTCATAAGGGAACCCCTGGACTCCTTGCACAATGTAAGGAGCCAGCTTCCTACTAAAATGAATGTCGGGCATTAATGGGGGTGGGCAAAGTCAGTAAGGGGAGACTTGGGGGCGGCGAATCAGCAGCTCTCCATTTTTTGCAGGAGCACTGGTGGGCTGGCGGCAGCACAGCAGCTGACCACAGCCCCCAAAGCACAGCATACAAGTCTGGGTCCACTGTCCACAGTCCTGGAATTACGAGGTCCAGAGTTTTCTGACCTGGTAATTCTGGGCCCAGGGAAACCTGATAATTTAGAATTGCCCAGAGCAATGTTCTCTCGGATAAAGCTCAATGTCTCTTGTAATGAGGGCTTTAGTTGAACATTTGCAACACATCTCCATTCATAGTTTTGCTACATTTGCCAAAAATCTAAAGCAAAGCAATATATAGAGGCAAAAAAGCAAACTTCTTTATTGTCTGTGCAATTAAATACCATAAGAAATGTTGGAATCTGGATTGCATCGCTTTGCATTACATCCTTTTCCAGGACAATAATTGAACTAGCGGAGAGAGGACCATATACTACATCTTGTTTGTGATGGAAAACACTGTAATCCCCGTTGTGTTGATTGTATTGTATTGCAATTTCATTTATGGGAAACAGCGTTTACAACGCTGTCTCCACAACCCGGTTCCTTTACAACGCGGTCGTTACAATGACCGTGTTGTTACCACGCGTAGCATTACATCGTAAGTCGTTTCAACGACTTCCCGTAGGGGGCGCGCTGGTGTTGGATTTAGAATCCAACACCTTCCCTGCTGTTGCACAAACTGGAGGAGGAATAGTAAATAATACTATTCCTAAGTCCAGAGCGCCCCCTACAGCAAGTCGTTGAAATGACTTGCGATGTAATGGTTCACATGGTAACAACGCGGTCGTTGTAATGACTGCGCTGTAAAGGAATGTGTGAACAACGCATTCGCTGTAAAGAGCTATATTCTCATTTATACAGCATCTATCACCCTTGACAAGACATTGGAGTGCTTTACACCAGACACCACGCTGCTTCAAAACCCACCTGCAATGTGTGTTTTTTTCTATAAACTTCCACCCACGCACAGTGCTGCCTGTGCCACGTGCACATCTGGGCCATTTTTGAGTTATTGAAGAAACACTAGAAGCACGTCCCTTATTTAAATGTGAGTATTTTATGTCTAGGTCTTGTTTATTTTACCTGACTGCACTGTGCCAGATCCATTGCCAAAAAAGTTGAGAGTGTTCACAGACATCTTTAGCACTTTACATAGCTTGGCTAGTGCACAACCAGCTCGTCTAGTGGCCACGGTTTGTTCATAATCAAATATAATAGGTGACGTGGAAATGAAGTGTGATTATTTGCTTTGGTGTGTTAGTTACTTCAGCACATGTTTGGGGCGAAAAGCCGAAATCCCCTCTCCCCCTAACACCTACACTCATAAAGATATTTCTGTCAGTCGGTGTGATTGTTGGATCACTTCTGTCCTACTCCTGAATTGTAAGGAGTAAGTCACACCTACTCAAGAAATAAAAGTTTGGAAACAAGCTCTGGAGTTTACACAGTGGCATTCTCGCGGGTGAGAAACCTGTAGTGCATACGTTTCAGCCCGTTAGACACTTGTATTGATTTAGTTATGACGACCTACTCCTGCAACTAGTTGTCTGACAGCTGTGAGGCCGGGATCCCATTCCATTTTTTTCAACACTTCAACAAGCATGGATCCGTTTTGGTTTCTAGTTGGATGTAAAACAGTAGGAGAAGCTTCCTACCCTCCATCTGCCTAGGAGTCTTTGCTCATGCATAACATTAAGGTGGCTAGGGGGCCGCAGCCCATTGCACAGCTTTCAGTCCAGACTCCTTAAGGCATCGCCAGTAGAATTCCTCAGAACTGTTCAAAACAAAGTCATATTGCATTAGGGAACAGATGTTTAAATGCCACCAATTGCAAGGCTGGTTTTGACCAAATGTCCCAGACAATCTCAAAGACATTTGTGACCAGGTGGTCTCCAAGAGTGAAATTCCGCATTAATATTTAGCAGATTGCAGTATAATGTAAGCCAAATCTGCCTAGTGTGCTACCCATAACCCTCAGGACATCCACTGTTGCCGCAGGGACCCTTCCCTCTGTACAAGGGAGAGATGTTTGGAGGTGTTGAGCCAGCACACCATAGGTTGGGTCTGACCATGAGTCAGACCTTAAAATCTGGCAGACAGTGCCGGACACAATAATATAATTTCTTAGGTGTGGCTTACCAGCACAGCTGTCTGCTAGACCTATTGCTTTCAATTCTTAAAAATATACATAGTGGGCTTTGAATCCACTTAAACAGTATTACTCTCTCACCTCATGTAACTGACTGTTTTGTGTCTCATCCCACCTCTTACGGATGGACAATTTTACATCTCAGATGTACACTGAACCATCACAAATTAAATTATTTATATCATAGGTGCTTTTATATGGAAAGCAATTGTTTTCCTTTGCTTTGTTCGCCGAAGCAGGTTTTTCTTTAATGTTTCGCTACATACCTATTGGCTTTGCCAGTGACTGTTATTCGGGAGAGCAACTAGCTCTCACTGTTAGCAACAACTGCTCCACTAATAATTTGAAACAAAAATAGGAAGTGCTTGAAAATTTATAAAAATGGCAGTAGAACAAGAAAGATTAATTGATGCAGCAAGGCAGAAAATTGTTTACATTCGTAGTTTGGGTAGGAAATAGCTTATAGTCATGGTACACTCTTTGTCTCTACTTATTAACCCTAAATTAAAAATACTTTCTAGTATCCACAGGAGGGGCGAACGCTAAACTAGTAAATCATATCAGGTCTGATTTTCTAGAGTACCTCTGTTGGCCCAAGAGCTCTCCTGACTTAGGGTAAAGTTTGTATCAAGAGCCTGAATTATTGCAATATATTGTTTGCATCTAATGCAATAGTGTAAAGTGCCACACACTAATATTCCTCAGGACAGCCAGTGACTCAATCACTATTACAAATTAAATGTGGAATCAATCTCACAGAAAACATATTGCAAATTGCAGCTAAGGAATGATATTCCATCCTACTACTGCCATGATTTATATTGCGTCTTAGATAACTGACACAAAGTACATAGCTCCTCTGCAAATATTTAAAAACTAGGCTTGCGAAGAATACATTTCTAGATAACATTACGATACTAGGGTTAAGACATAAGATGGCTGCATGGATCTGTGCATGTTAATTTATATTTCTGTATGATGCAATGTAGATCTGGATTGGGCTTCAAATCCTAAGGAATTTTCCCTCCATTTGCACAGTCTGAATATATTTTGAGCATTATCGTTGGCAATGTTTCTGTTCATTTTACTTGGAAATATTTTTGGAGCATTGGTTCTGGTTTGTTGTTGGAAGGGGGGACATATTCTGGAAGGCATTGCATACTCCCCTAGTGCAGCAATACTTCTGCGACATTTCGGACAATCTCTTGCTTAACCTGTATTTCTGGTTAATCAAACACATTAAACATGTTGGGTCAGCGGTTCAGCTTTTTTCCATCATCAGTCCGTCATTCAGCCAATCAATCACCCTTAACATTGGCAAGAAGAAATCGATCAAAATGACAACACAGCTGCAACATTCTTGCATTAACTGTTGGGGGTAACTTCTCTCTGAAACTGCTGTTGTGTCCTAATAGCAATTACTGACCTGCGGCATTGCATCTGAGTCCACCACACCTCTGATTACTGCATGTCACCATGATGGACCACATGGCTGTGTACAATATTATTTAAAACTTCCAGTGGGTTAATTTGTTTAAAAAGTTGGTGAGGTGGCCAAACATACTAGAACAATCCATTTTCCCACTAAGACCCTCAGATATAGAAAAGGGGTGCTGCATGGATAAGCTACCTGAACTATTACCACTAATTTCATACTGCAATGGTACTTTGGCTGAAAAGTGCATTGCTATGTTATTATCGCTCTAGTGATACAACTTTAAGTATTAGTTTCCAATGGTGCCAGTAAATGGAGTTACTGACCCCATCGAAATTAAAAGTTTTCTGAGTGAAACTCCTGGAGGGAATGAGGAGTTACCAGTGGAATTAGGAGCAATATTACTGATTCCCTGGTAATTGATTATTTCCTAATAGAGCCTCGTAATCCGAGGTAACGTTACACCCCTGAAGTTACCAGTATAAATGGTATCGGTATGGGGGGACTTACCGGGGTCCAGTCAGGGCCACTCATAATGAGGTCCTAAGTTGGGTCATCTCACTAAAACCACAGGGTATTGGATGTGACTTCACACATAGTTGACCTTTATAACATCATACGAAATGACATGACAGTCTTTAATAAAAACTCAGTTCCGGAGAAAGATTATTTAAAAAAAAGTTGATTCAACAACAAGCTTTTAAAACACGCAAGAGCTAAAAGAATACTTCATTTTTAAATTTGGTGAAATCACATGGGCATAAAGCAGTCTGCATGTAACAAGCAGCAACATCAGGGTTGCAGTAGGCCCCTACAGCTACCTCTAAATGATGCCACTGTTTAGAAAGAAGCCATTGGCTTATTTTCCAGACAAAACAAGGGAAGAAACACATTTTCTGGCAATAATGAGAAAGAATCTTGCAGGCAGTGCTTAGTTTGAACCAAAAAATAAGTGGAAACGCCAAAAGCTGTTCTTAGGAGCTCACCTCCAGCATTACCAAATGTGAAGGTTACTGAATACCAAGGCAGTCTAGTCTTAATTCTGGCTCATGTCTCTTTCTTCCCAGCGGCGGCCGGCACAGGTAAGCGCGGTAGGGCAGGGCAGGGCGCGGCAGGGGGGAAGCCGACAGACGACGGAATAGGTATTATTAATTTTTTTAATTATACCTATTCTGTCGTCTGTCGACTTAGCCCCCTCCCACCCGGACCCGCCGCCGCCCCTTCCCCCACGTTTATCTGTGCCAGCCGCCGCTGTTTCTTCCATCATCCTATACTTCTCCTCTCTTTTTCCCACTCTTACAATTTATTTGTCATCCCTGATTTCTACCTTTGTCTTTGTTTTCCTAACATTTACTTCCTCCATCGTTCTTCTTTTTCAGCCTGTCATGTTCTCTTGCCCTGCCATGTTGAATCCCGGGTCTCAAAAATATTGTGCGTGTAACTTTGACTTATGCATGCAAACAGGCTTTTTCAGAAGTGCAAAACCACTTTTGCTATTACCAAATGTTGTTTTTTTTACTTGTAAAAGAATTGCCTAACACAAAGAGTTTTGTGTGAGTAAATCCAACATGCAGTAGCAAAGGATGGGTGAGGAGAGGACATTACAGAATGAGAATGCCCTATAAGTTTTTGAACATCCTCAGCTATCAACAAACTCATTCACCCACTTCTCACCCTAAAAAGGTTGGAGATTTACTCCTGTCAATTACAGAAGTAAATCTCTTTCATCTAGGGGAAGGTGAGAGGAACAACTTAGAAATAGATAGGGGTGTCGCAGAAGGACTTTCTCTATGAATGAATGAATTAATTAATTTATTTATTGGCAATTACTCAAAATCATTACATGAAGCAGTATACACAGTATTTTCTGAATACAAAGGTAGAGGTATAAAATCAGAGTTATAAAAACTGCCAGAGTTAAAAATACTTAAAAGATGAAAAGTGTGGCATCTCAAAGTGCTGTTGTGTTGGAACGTCTTAGTGGGCAGCAGTGTCCAAATTGTCATTACGTGAGTTCTTAAGAACGTAGGATGTGGACCCCTTGATGAAAAGTGCTAATGCGGAGTTCTGGCAGGCTGGAGATGGTCAGAGTCTTTGGGCTTAAAAGGAGGTGCTTAAATGGGGGCTGTGCGTGACACAGATAGAATCTAGTCCAGTAGCACCCGCCTGCAACACTTGAAGTGCTGATCAGATAACGTCAGTAAATTTCCCCAGACTTGCTAGGATCATTGGGGAGTTGTTAGTGAAGCACAAGTCTGAGGCCGTTCTGCAAGTTCGTATTCCATGAACCAGACTTTCTCTATGAAAAATAATGTTATTTATGGAAGAAAAAAGAAAAACAGTTAGCAACTTAATTTGCACTTCCTCTGTTTTGTTTTGCATGTGAAAATATACTCATATTATTTTTGAATGCAAAATGGTATTCACTAAAATTTTCCAAGCATATGCATGGAAGCACTCTTGCAGTTTTCCAGACAATTCAAAAAAATGGATATCTGTACCCCAGCAAGGCCGGAAGTCTTCAGGTATGGATTTCAATTTTTTTTAGCATCAGATTGTATGTTCGTATTGTACATATATTTGACAAGTACCCTATTGCGTGTGCATGGATACCCCATCTATAACAATGATAACAAAGTAACCATTCCAAAAACGACGAGCAGTGATGCAGCACACAATAAAATGCTGCACGCAGAATGTTCTATGACAAATCAAAGGAACTCTATTACTTCTTTTATTTGACTTTTGTGTAATTCTTGCTTGTTGCCTCACATTTCTTAATAATTTTGTTTTCAGATGTTTTTGTTTGCATGTGTTTTGTCCATTTGCAAGACGTTTGTAAAAAGATGTATCTCCTGGGGAGACTTCTGTGTAGGGCTTACAGATGGAACAAAATTAATAGGACATGAATGAGGCTAGTTCAGGGAAAACTGAAGAGAGAAATGTAATTTCAATTTTTTTAGAAGCAATATATCAGTGCTAAATTTGTTTTAAAAAGTTCTGGTCCCAATGTTTTTCTTAGGAGCCTGCCGCCAGCACTTCACAATTCGGGGTTGAAGATTATCAAGGTTGTTTAGGTTTGATTCCATTACATGTCTCTTTCTTCTCCATCCTACACTTGATGCTGATTTTTCTGTCCCTGACAGGTTCTTTTTCATACCTGCTTCCTCCCTTTTAGACTGCTACCCTATACACCCCCTTCTTTCTCTATTTTACGCCTTTCTCTCCATTGCTCTAGTACAAGATCTGATGATGAAAAAGTCCCAGTTCCCAAAAATGAGCCCTGGTGCCCACCACCCACAACCACTTATATTTGTTTTGGGAATATTAAACACTGACTATACTTGTTTTGGGAATGGATTAATTGAGCAAAGTATTAATTTGGTCTTTTTGGGAATACCTACCCGAAAAAAGGCCCTAAAAATAGGTAAAACACTTCAATATCTCCAGCACAGAATAAAGTTTTTCCATGAGGCTCATGTTTGGAACTGATCATTAGCACAACATAACTAACATACATTTACTACCTATAATGTTGAACAAATAAGCTGCTAGCAATCCACAAGAAAGTATTGGGAAAACAAATAGGTGCTCATTCTACAACCCTACGGTCAGTGCAGAAAATGTGTCTCTCTTCACTGTATAAATTTATGACCCGATACGAGAAGGATGTTTTTGGGTCTAGCTTGGCAGCACAAATGGCAACTGTTTTTATTGAAATAGGCACTGGGCTTCCTGTGTTGCTAGTTAATTCCGGTGTATCCCAAAGGCCTAGATGCTTGGGAACACTCTATTTGTTTGTTATAAGTAACTAGACAGTAATCACTGGAGACATACAGTGCTTAATTTGAGCCGGTGCTTTCTGGTGCTCAGCACCGGCACTTAATTGGGTTTCGGTGCTCGGCACTGGCACCTAATTGTCAACACCATATTTAGAACAGTCTACCACATGGTAGCGCTGCTCATCTAATTTAGAGATGAGCAGAACGACGGTTGTTTAGGAACACAATATACATTAAAATTGCTAATACCTGCCTCCCCAGCCATTCCTTTAGCTTTGGGGACCTGGAATAATCTGAACTGGTGCATTTCCATGCGAGAGAGATAGTTAGTCGTTGTTTTGGCAGCAATGACAGGGGCGATTGGTGGTGCAAGCTGCAGTGGCCTCCTGGTCAGAGCCCTGTCACTTAATATTTTACAAATCAAGCACTGTCTGTAAAGCAAGAACAGCACGTCACCCAAGTGAGAAGGGCAGCTCAGAGCTTGACATGAATCTTGAAGCAGCTGTGGAAAATGATAGGAATTACTACCTGTTGCTGCAACAAGTCTAGCCTAGTAAGTCTGTACCTCTTTAGAAGAGTAAGTGGGATGTTTGTTTGAAGAAATCTTTTTTTAAATGTTGGTGAAAAATGGAGTGGAGCTCACAAAATCGTAAAAATGACAGTGTATGGCACCAGCAAATCATTAAGGTGGCTAGAAGATCATGGCATACACTTCCTCTGGGCTGATTTCAGAACGGACTGGACCAAGCTGGGGAGCCCTCATAGCAAATCACTGTCCTGCAGCCCAGATTAGGGTTTCCTTGGGCCACACATTGCCATTCCAGCACGTGTACAATTAGCCTGTGGCTCTCCTTTCCTAGAAAGAAAACAGGTTGATAGCTACACAGTCTGAACATCAAATGACCAATCATGTTCTGTACTTTCTGTAATCAGCTTTCGATTGGGCTGTCAAGAGCTCACAAAAGCTCACTCTGTAATAGCATAATTATATTTGGAAATTAAATGCAGGACACACTTGAGCAGTAATAACGGATAAAAGAAAGAGTAATATACGAACAGTTGTACTAACTAAGATGTCCTTCCTAATAAAACCAGAATATTTCTACTGCATCTTAAAAGGTACAGTAGCAGCAACAAATCCGGTGAAGGGAAATCCAGAATAAATATAATTATTATTAATAGTGTTTCATGCCCTGAAAAAACCCGTCAATTTCGTATTTATCTACCAGTGTCGCTATCTTCCTGTGTCTGCGTCCTCCTGTTGATTGTGTTTCCCCGTGCCTCATTGGGCCTCTCCGTGCATGTGTTTCCTGGAGTCTGTGTCACCCTGTGGCCATATTGTCCTAAGCCTGTGTGTCCACGTGTTTCCCAGTGCCTCTCAGTGTTGGCGCTTCAACATGTCTATCAGAGTACCCCTTGTTGGGTTATTTATCTGGCTCTCTGTCCCTTACATTATGCGTTCGTCTACTGGTATATATTAAATGTACCTATGGATGCAGTGGAACTGAGAAAGTGTGAACCTGGGTGATAATCACGGAAAAACGTAACAGAATGTTGAGGAGATACAACACTTCCAGGCTGTGTCCAAAAGCAACCTCCTTTCTTACGATTAGCACGGGCAAAGAACCTACTTTTCAATTTTCTCCCCCACTTCCGGTTCAATAGGCAGGACCTACCAAGTGTGTGGGGGAACTTTCTTTAGACCTCATTGTGCTATATGCCCGCGCACTCTCTTGGCACTCGCACGAGCCACCCTGAGTGCGTGATGCAGAGAACCCGTACCAAGTACACGGCACCATGCCCTCCCCTTTCCTCTCTAAAGAGACGTCAACAGGAGCTCCTCTTTGGGGCCCTTTCAAAAGTCTTGACGAAATTAGGTCAACAGATGGTTGAAGAACTGCGATCAGTTACATTCCCCCCGCCTTGAATTAGCAGATCTTAAAACCTGCCATTGTAGATTATCGTACGAAATGAAACGCAGGTTGCACCGATTTGGTGCTTTCCACAGGCCTGTGCTTGCAGAGTTCAGGAACACTTTACAAGACCCGCATTCTGCTCGTGAGAGGCTCATCAGCCGCGCGACGCCTTCAAAGCTGTCTGTCACAAGTGATCATCGGCGCGCGAGGCAGCGCTGGGCTCAACGAGACCTGAAGCCTCCGAACCGAGGAGGGCGGGCAGCAGGAAGTTCCAGCTGAGGTTCACAGTTTCAAAAGGCTGCAACCTCCTAATCTGTTCAGGGTTTGCCATGGTTTCCTTCAGTTCAACACATGGTCTGCTTCTCTGAGAAGGGGGGGTCACCAGCAGGTTATGAATATTTTATACCAGGGCTTAATTTGTAAAAGAGTGAGTGCAAGTAAGTGCCAAGGTTTAGCTCAGAAACCTTGGGCTGGTGCTATGGATTGTCGGGGTTATGGACACCGAGGCCGTGTAGTCTTGATTCCTTCTCGTGCCTCTTTCATCCACCACCACACACTCCCTGCCAATTTATCTCACTCTTTCAGGTTCTTTTTCCTCCCTGCTTTCTTTGTCAATATTTTCACGTCTTGCTCTTCCACCTTCTTTCCTCTGTGTTTTTCTCTCTTTTGCTGTGAGTCAAAGTCTGATGAGGAAAAAGAAGTGCCAGTCCCAAAAATGAGTGAGGGTGAGACCCACCTGCATCAATTGGTTCAAATTAAGCACTGTTTTATACTCTCAATGGAACCCCCCTCCCATAAAATTATTACGATATAGGAATGACGGTAGTGGCGAGCCATTGCATAACACAAAATTGGGACAAGTAGTAGGCACAGACATTTTTACAAATGTGATTTTTTAAAAATTATTTCAATGTATATTGTTTATTTTATTGAATTTATTGCGGCCCTTTTAACCTATGCAGTCGCGGCCGGCACAACTCACGGATGGGGGGGCGCGGGGTCCCGCGGGGAGGAGGGGTTAATTTAATAAATAAATAAAAAATATAGAAAATTAAACTTACCTTTCCGACGGCCGGGTCCCGTGTCTTCTCTGCTCTCCTGCTCTGCAGGAACAGGAAGCAGAAGCAGGCAGCCAGGCTCCCCCCCTCCCCTAAGCCAATGACAACGCTGCTGAAGCAGCGTTGTGATTGGTCGGTACGCCGCCCAGCCAGGCTCAAATGGGGAGGCCATTTTCTCCATGTAGGCTGACATGGAGAAAAGGCAGAGTGCGCATGACTGGTTTGGGCGGCCCCAGGGGGCCGACCAAACAGTGTTTGCGCACTCGGGAGTGGGCAGGCACACCACTCCTCCCCTCCCCTGCTCTCAGAGCAGCCCCGCCCACACGCCCTCCCGCAACAAAACATAAAATGGTAATAACGGAAAGTTATTACAATTTCATGTTTCTGCTTCTCGCCCTGCGAGAAGCAGTTTGGAGAAGCCGCCCCTGAACCTATGTCAATACGCAATTTAAAAATTTTGTGTTGTACTTTTGCAATGATTTTTATTAATCTTCGTTAAAGACTTACTTACTTCACTTGCAAATGTTGTGTTAATCATTGACTTTTGTTTTCCTGATTATAGCAGAAAAATACCTGCCAATCTTTGGTGACTGGACATTTATTAAGCTTGGGCCATTATGAAGACATTGATGGGATTACTAAAAGATGCGCTGCTAATACCGGAGGCTATGCCGGCAATACTGTACATCTCAAGTAATTCTAAGAGAGCCTCTTACATGCGTTGTTTCTAGTTGAAGAAAGCGAACTTACCGACAGAAACAATATTTCTGTTTGTTATTGTGCAAATTACCGGGCTGAGTAAAGTATACACTAGACATGGCTGCCTTGCATGGCAGTGTCGCTGGTACCATTTTTAGAATGGGGGTGCTGGCCCGTAACGTCACCACACTAAAGGCATCGTGGATATATATCACACTGTGTTTGAAAACAAAACAATTAATGTTCAAAGAAAAGCATTTGAGTGGCCCCTTCATTGTTCTCTAACTAAACCCTTCCAAGTTTTATGGGGATACTGCACCTCCTGCACCCCTAGTTCCAGCGCCACCGGTTCATGGTGTTTTTTTCTGAAGCCTTTCCATCAAGAGCGTAACACAGGCACTGGCAGCTACTGCTGCGCAAAGTGAGACCTAACCTTCAGAGGCCTCCACACCTTTCAGAAGGGCCCCATTTCAGCCAAGACCAATGAATATGTGTGACATATGGGAGACTCAGAGGCCTCTTCACATACTGTGGGGGTGCCCTATCATTTTATGTTACACCACTACTTTCCACTGTATTTACCAGAATTGCAGTTTGGGACAAAGTATACACCAATTTATTGGCTGTTAGTGAATAAACCTATCTGTGCATTTACTCCTTATGATGGGCAGGAGTGTTCAAACAAGTTATTACTTCATCAAAATTTTGCGAATTACCTGATGAGGTTTGTAAAATTTTCCAGTTTAAGGTGGCCTTCACCAGTGAGATTCTGCCCATTAAAAAAATCCATTTCACCACACTGCATCATCATATTCACTTCACGAAAATCCAACCAAGTTCCACAAATTTCCTCTGCAAATGTACCCTTCCTTGTGCAATCGTTTTTTTATGTACAAAGGCAAACATCTGCAACATTTATGTCTGGCGATTTACATCTGATGAAATAGGTGCCTATGTAAGTCAAAATGTTCATGTAAATGTGGGAAAGCCAACAACTTCCCAACTTTATGACGTTTGCAAAGACTCCCATAGAATTTCTTGAAAGTTGCCAAAAAAAGGGGAAAAAACCATGCAGTTTTACAAATCCCTCGTACTAGGTTGTCCCTGCAGAGAAGTGTAGGCTCTTTACATTACGTTAGTATATACAAAGAAGATACCAAACTGATTAATAAGGTGGTCACAATCAATTACTAGTTGTCCTGTTAATTATTCATTTCTCAGGGTGCCCTCACGGTACAACTATGTGTCCCTCTGCTGTCTTTCCTCTAGCATTGAGCTATATAAATTCCATATACATACATAACCCCTTCTTATTCCATTCCCACTCCACGGAGTTACTAATACCCCAGGTCTTCGTAACTCTGCGAAGGTGCCGCCAACGAAAACTGTGGCTCTCATAAAAAGGCACTTAGTGCTAGTCTGTTTATCCACTTGTCTGATTGAAGTAGAAACTTCATGTGTCATAGGTGGATTTATGAGAGAAGCCAACCTGGCCTGGTGCAAGCCCTTCTCATTGGACCCCTTCTATCAACTCTTTCCTTCAATAACACGATTGCTTAATTTGTGTTGGTGGTTTGAGGTGGTGGGCACAGACACTCAGTTTAGGGCACTGTGACTAAATTTTCTTCATCGGCAAAGGGAGAAAGCAGGAATGCAACCGGGTTAGGGGCTGAGTAAGAAGGGGTCAAAGAAGTAAAGAGAAAGAAAAGACTGAAAACCATAACAATAATGAGTTGATTACCATTTAAACGAGGGAAGGGAAGTTGGGAAGATATAGAATACATGAAAAACAACAACAATATTACTAGAAAAAGATTGAAGCAGATGCAAAATTCAGAATTGGGATGGCGGTGGAAGTAAGAAGAAAACAATACGACAAAAAACACAAGAACACACAAATACACAAGTGGAATATAACTGAAAAGAGAGAATGTTGAGATGTAGAGTCCTGCGTTTGAATAGTGAAACTGACAATGCGACAAAGGATGAACAATGAAAGACACAGTTGAAGTTTAAGTAGGTTCTGCATTTTATATTTAAAATATGTAAGAGTCCTCTGTGAGGTGATTCAAGATATCTCAATGAATGTACATACCTCCTGCACAGACTAATGTATAGCATGCAGGGAACTGGCTACAAATCTTGGTGCATCACAGGTTCTAGCCTCATCCAGAAATCACAGTGGGTAATAGCAACCTAAACTTGAAATCTGTATGCAAACTGCAGATCACATAAGGGGACAAGGCCTGCAGCTGAAGCCAGTAGCCACAATGTGACCAAGCTCCTAGCCAGCACACCTGACTTACTAACATCCTACATACATTCTCTGAGTCCACTGGCTCCGTGGGTCGACACTGAGGCCAGAGAGTGTTCTGCTGGCAGAAGAGAGGAGGTGCCTCCCCGAAAAGGGGAGACCCGCCAACGGAGCCTAAACTGCAACTGTGTCACATCCAATTAAGTAGCCTCAACTACCTAAATAGGTGACTGCAACAAATCCTCACAAGTAAAAAAATGAGAGAACGAAGATGCTTCAGCAAAGCTGCCCTGGTCCCCCAGACGAGAAAGTAGATCAGAAGATCTGGTTGTGGTGAAACAAGAAAAACTGACAAGGGTATGACCTGAAGAGGTGGGCGACACATGAGCAAGAAGAAAAAATAGTTGAACTAAGGCCCTTCGAGACAATTGGACATTTACTGACTAGTGGGTGAAGAAACTGAACACAGAGGCAGGTTGCACCAAGGACCACTCAGAAAAGAAGTCTGCCAGCTAAAAAGAAAACATAAAAAGGTGATACCTGGCAGTATTAACATTCGAATGAGTGTGACTGTAAAATAAAATGAGTGGCAACAAACTAAAGGTGTCCCTCAGTTTGAAGGGAGATGAGATCCAACAGAAGTTGTTGGATAATGGATGGGAAAGGAGCCCTTAGTTGTGTGCATTCCCAGTATAGTGAAGAAAGTGGGCAATAAACAGGTTAAGTTATCCAACCTAGCACAACTGAAAACTACTCACTTTGTGAGGATATGAGTTTGGACCTGCAACTTCATGCAAAGGAATAACAATGAGCATCAATTCACATTGCTGGTGTGTATTTCACACAGCCTGACAGTAACCGTTACAACCTCATTGATGGCATGAGATGCAGCCTATGATGATAGAGGTATAATGGCGCAAGACACATTGAATAAACACATTATAATCTAAAGTGACCCTGATCACCTAACATGGGGAAGAGGTGGACACTGATGCGGTGGAAGATAGACCTGAGGTTAATTTAGAACTCCTGACTCAGGTAACAGAAATGAGGGTCTTCCTTCCACACAACCCATAAATGGCTTGTTTGACAAAATATAAATTACGCTCATGGAATGTGTGATTAATGGGAAACTCTTCTAAATGCCATAAGGTATATCCCTATGTACACCAACATAGAATGGCTATAGCACTACTAGAGAACATACACATAATAACAATGAGTGAGGGACTTAGACTCTACAAATGCTGTAAGATCCATTTAGTAAACACTTCCTATTCCTCGTATGCCAGGGGACCTTACTGTGGTAAGGCCAAAATACATTATTGGATGATCAGATAGCAAGCTGACCCTGAGGGGAGATATCCTGTAGTTGAAGGATGCCTGGATGGGGACTGGTTAATGTTGGTTTGTTTTTATGACCCAAACAAAATGCCGGTTGATTTCGTGACCAACAAGAAAACCAGCTCACTATACTCTTATGCACACACCAGTGGTTGGGGGAGGCGGGGATGGTGACCTAACAGATCATTCCCCCCTTACCCAGGACAGCAAGATTCTTATTAGATCAATATAACACATGGATCTACAATTGGAACATTTAGGATGCATGGAGATCCATTCACCTGACTGAAAGGGATTTTTCCTTTCATTTCCAAGTCAACGACCTCCACGCCATGCTCGATTTGTTCCTATGCTTGGTGCATCTTCAAGGTACTGTGCTCCATGCATCTTTAAGGATAGAAAGACAAAGCTGGGTATTTAGGGAACCTCTAATATATATATCAACCCACTACTAAATATATAACATGTGGCAGATGTAGAACAAGTATCTCATCCTGGTGAATGCATATGGAATATTTCGGAGGTGGCCCTTCAACGGTAGTACGAGAGAGGTGGCCATAAATTATTTTCGAGAGAATGCTGGAAACACAAGAGGTATACTGACAGAGTGGGAGGCACTTAAGGTAATAGTGCAGGATATAAGCCTTAAAACAATATACAGGGTTATGAAGCCCTGACTAGGGACATTAGAACCATAACGAAGCACAAGAGCATGCTTCTAATACAACAGGGAGATAAAACCAAACTAGTGAAATTGAGAGTGAAATATTCAACGGTGTTACAGAGACTGAGATTGCATGACTATCAGGAGTTTACAGTTAGACTGCAAGGTAAAGGTGATAGGCTGGTGCCTGTCCCTGTAACAGCTCTCTTAACTCCTGAGGACATTGAAGAGTTCTCACAAGTGGAGATTACAGATACATTCATGGAAGAGTATTAAAAACACTGTGCTGTGCTACCAGGGGTACTGAATTCCTTGATGTAAGTATATGTAAGATCAACATGAGTAAGAAAATTAACACAGGCAGAAGAATTAGATACCCCACACATGAAGCAGGAACTTAAAATGCTAACAGGCGCCTGGGCAACGGAAAAACACCAGGCAGAAATGGGTTGCTATCAGAGTTTTAAGACACATAACAAGACCTGTTAGTACCATGTTAGTTGGAAATGTACCTGGTCATAGAAAATGTGGTTGCCTGCCATTATTACAAAGGAAACAATTATGGTTGCCATTCCAAAACTAGGCAAAAATTCGCTGCATATGGTGGTTGGAGCCGAGGTCCTCATCCTCGGCTCCAACCCCTCAGCCTGGGATGACTCCTGGTGGCCAACGACGCTGGGAGCAGCCCCGACACCCACCGACCACGCACGCAACCTGGGAGTCATCCTCGACTCAACGCTCTCCATGGCCAAGCAAGTCAACGCAGTCTCCTCCTCCTGCTTCAACACCCTCCGCATGCTTCGCAAGATCTACAGGTGGATCCCGACAGACACAAGAAGAACAGTCACCCAGGCCCTCGTCAGTCGCAGACTTGACTATGGGAACGCCCTCTACGCGGGAGCCCCGGCCAAGCTCATCAAGCGACTGCAACGCATACAAAACGCCTCCGCATGCCTGATCCTTGACGTACCACGCCACAGCCACATCACCCCCCACCTGAGGAACCTGCACTGGCTCTCCGTCGACAGGAGGATCTCCTTCAAACTCCTCATCCACGCACACAAGGCACTCCACAAGACTGGCCCAGCCTACCTCAACAGACGACTCTTCTTCTACGTCCCCAACCGCCAGCTCCGCTCCGCCGACCTCTCCCTCGCCACCGTCCCTCGCATTCGAAGAACAACCACCGGCGGCAGATCCTTCTCACACCTCGCCGCCAAGACCTGGAACACCCTTCCACTAAGCCTACGACAGACCCAAGACCTGCTGACCTTCAGGAGGCTACTCAAGACCTGGCTGTTCGACCAGTAGCAGCACCCCCCCTTTTCTCTCCCCAGCGCCTTGAGACCCTCGCGGGTAAGTAGTGCGCTCTACAAATTCTGTGATTGATTGGCATACCAGCTGTTACCTATGCTAAAATTAAAATAAAATGTGGTGAGGAAAGAACTGGCTAGTAGAATATCTGGTGTCATGTCATGAATGGTACACCAGGATGAGTATGGGTTTGTACCGAATATAATCCACTCAGCTAATATTAGCAAACTGTTTCATCTTCTTGCCAACCCATTGGCTACGACCCCCTGTTATCGGTATGCTAATGAGAAAGCTTTTGAGTCCTTGAACTGGGACTACTTATTTCCTGTTCTTATCAAAATAGGATTTGAGGTAGAAATAGTGAACTGGGATAAACTCTAATATACAAACCCTGCAGCTAGAATTCGAAATGGGCAAGTAATCTTGAGTGCCTGGTCAGTACAGAGGGGCAACGTCAAGGTTGTTCTCTGTTCCCAGTCCTATTTGCATCAGTAGTGGAAGTGCTGGCTGTGTTGATGAGAAAGGAAAGAATCAACAGTGGTATTACAATGTATGGATACATACATTCCATCTCTAAATATGCAGACAATATGCCATTGCATCTTCATGGTGTGTCTGAGGACCATGACAACATCCTGTCGAACATAGACATCAAGAAAACTTCTAAAAATTGTTTGGCCAGAAAATCAGCAGGAATAAATCCTGCCTATTTCCAATATGGACAATGGCAGAACTGGAAGACCGGGAATAGCATGTAACAACACCGAGATTGGAACTGGAGACAATTCCGTACCTGGAAATACAGATCTATCAAGACATGTCCAGATTGATAGATGGAAACATTACCAGAGACTGACAACATCAAGGAATACAGTGGACATTTTGAAAAATCCCTGCTCCCCTGTTGGGCAGAGTTGTACTCTTCATGATGGTACTGCTTCCATGCTCCCTGTATTTTTTTGGAAACGTACATGTGAAACTGCCACAAACTTTATTTAAGGCCCTGAAATCCATACTGATTAATCTGACCTGGGGAGAGCAGGAGCAAGGTGGCCTTGTGCAAACAACACTTGCCTATCACGGTAAGTGGAGTGGATGAGCCAGTCTATGAACATTTTTACTTGACTGCAAAACTAAATAGATTAGCTAGGTGGTTTGATGATGAGGGCATGGAAGAAAACAGCTATCATAATCTCATTCTCTTGGAGATACCCCTTTCCAAAGTCATATTCAGAAAAAGCAACACACTCTTGAAACACATTAGGCTAATAGATGCTGCTGGCGACGCTGCCTCCAATGGCTTACACACCGGACACAGGTTGCTGTGGTCCTACTCTACTTTGAAGACGGTGGTAGCTATTATGAATGCTTTAAAGTGGACAGAAGCAAGAATCTTGATAGTAGGAGATCTTTATGAAACTTTATTTTTCCACAACTTTAATACCAAGAACAGATACAACCTGTGCATAGAGCTCAGTTCCTGGTGTACAGGATAATTGTAAGTGCTATAAGGCACACTTGGATGGGTGTTGTAGGGGAACCTCCGTGAAGGAAATCCACCTTTTCTGCATGACTGACCAACCACCTTTTTAGATGTTTTGCCTTTACTGGATCCTATTTTTGTTTCTGAGCTTTGAACTTTGTGCACTTTTCCCCAGCGAACCTATAGTAAGGTGCCTGTGATCCCCCTTTAAACATGGTTAAATTGGCATACACCTTAGTGGCATATTTAACTTGCCTATAAGTCCTTAGAATGTGGTAGTGTACCCAGAGCCTGAAAGTTAAATGTCACAAGTGAACTGCATCTATTGTGCCATCCACAACAGTAGTAGTGCAAACATGACTTTAGGCCTACCATTGTAGACTGACAGTAGCAGTAAAAAACTGCAATTCATCTTGACAAAATGAACCCTTTTTAAAAAGTCAAAACCTCCCGTTTAAGTCACCTCTATAAACGCCTTGTACCCTACAAGGAAGGGTGCTTGGTATTAAAAGGTAGGACATGTACTAATCGAATGTTAACATGCCCATAGAGTGACTAGCACCGACAAGCTATTTTCACTTTAGGAAAGCTGGCAAGCTCATAGAAAAACACTGAAAAGTGATATTAAATACTAATATTGTAGCTGGGAATGGGGCCAGCTAGAAATATTATTAAAGGTTATTTAAATAGTTATTAAAAATCAAATTCGATGATGAAGTTGGATTTTTAATAAATATTTAAAAAAGTAATTTTTAGAAAGTAACCTTTTCCCTGCCTGAGGTTCCTGGGCACTAATTTTTGTTAGCTCGCCAGCTTCTCCCAGCCAGTGATTAGCCTTGAATAGGTGTTAAAAAGGAGCAAATAATAGGCCGACCTTAATGGGCATAGATAACTCCTCAGAGTTCAGCAGAATATGCAGGGTGGTGGCTGCGGGTCACCTTTTGACAGCACAGTGTTAAACCCTGCTTGACAGGTCTGTTTGCCACATTGTGACACACTTGAAAGGGAGAGAACAGAATGCCAAAGCAGTTCTTGTGTATCATCTATCTGGTTGTTGAAGGACCCTGCTTTTGTCCTACCAGACTTCTGTCTCTGGGTTTGTTGTGGGTACAGTGCCTGCCTCATACTGGATTTTAATGACACATGTGGGTGGACACTAAGATAACCATAGTTCACTCCCCACCCACACACCCAGTTTTCTGATCCCAAGTTGACTAAACAAAAAAAGCGTTTGCCATCTTGGGTTTTCCCTGACACATTGCATGTTGGGCCTGTTTGCAGTAAAGCAAAAAGGAACTCCTGCAAAAGTAGGTAGGTCAGGTCCTGGGATCTTCTACTCAGTTGGTTAGGGAGGGGCCAGGAGTTAACCCTACCCACTAGCTCCCACCAGGCATAAATGTGACACCACCAGTCACAAACGTCTGAATGCTTTCTGGACCTGCAGAAGATCAGAAGATTACTAGACCTGCTGTCTGTGACCTGAGAGGAGCACTGAAGCACAGGATCTGCTCCCTCTTATCCCCAGGACAAAGAAGTGGACTCCATGGGTCAGTTGGTTGACCTCTTGTGGTGCTATAGGGAGACAACAAGCTAGAAAAGGCCTTTTCTGGAAGCAGCCAGCTGACCAGTTGCAACTGGTCCTAGACTGAACACTGTGGTTGACCTCTGCCTGACACCCATGAGTCTCTAATTACCTACCCTGAGGTACAGGGGGCTTTAGGAGTGTACTCCTTTCGGTGGATTGAGTCGTAAAGATCTAAGTCAGTAAGTAAAATCACTGACCAGGACAAATCTGGTTGATGTATCCAATCCGCTCTTCTTCACCGTCAGCCTAAAATTGCACCTAAGTCAGGGTCTACCCCAACCATTAACATTGTCGCTTTGTGCTTTGTAGCACAATTTCTACTTAAAACTTTAAAAATTCATCTCAGTTTCCCTTATTCAATTTTTGTCATTTTGGTGTCAGTTTGTTTATTACATTCCACTCTATTTTCCTACTTTGGTGTGGGATTTTTTTTTTTTTAAACGTTTTTTATTGAAACTTGGACTTGCAATAATTACAGTTACAGCGGAGCAGGAATGTGTACTAATAGTTTCCATCATATTACAAATACAATACTGGCATATCACATATTATATACATCATGGCGGTTACAGTGAACAATTGAGTTCATTACTCCTCCTCTTCTGAATCTGAAAGTATCATCGGAGGGGTACAGATATTCCCCCGAAAGGTATTCCATTTCCCCCACATTCTTTCCCATTTTTTGGGGCATCCTCTGTGGACGTACGCAGCTTTTTCTGCCGCCATGGCCATGTCCATATCTTCACACCAGTGTTTTAGGGTTGGAGCTGTGACTACCCCCCAGTATTTGGCAATGTTACGCTTTGCTATTGTCAGTGGCGTCACTAGGAGGTGCGGACCGCACCGGGTGACACCATCACATGGGGTGAAACCTTTCCCAAATGAGACTATTTACTAAATAGTCTCATTTGGGAAAGGTGTCACCCCATGTGATGGTGTCCCGGGTGACACCATCACATGGGGTGACACCTTTCGCAAAATGAGACTATTTACTAAATAGTCTCATTTGCGAAAGGTGTCACCCCATGTGATGGTGTCATGGGGTAAGTTACCGCACTGGGTGACACCAACCCTAGTGACGCCGCTGGCTATTGTCATGCCCAAGGTTACCCAATCCTGTGCTGTGTGATTCAGGTCTGTTGGTTCCCAAATGTTTAAGAGACATCGTTTGGGCTCGGGTGGAAGAGGATTGACACTGACCTGCGTGATGATGTTCATTACCGCTGTCCAGTACGTTGCGATCACCGGGCATTCCCAAATTGTGTGATAAAAAGTGCCTGCACTACCACACTGGCGCAAACAGGACTGGTCCACGATCCTTCCCATCTTAAATAACGTCACTCTAGTAAAATATGTCGTGTGGAGTACTTTCATCTGTACAAGACGTAACCTTGATGATATCGCCACCTCCCTTGGGGATTCTATTGCCTCCTGCCAATCTAGGTCGTCAAGCTCCCCCACATCACTTTGCCATTTTTCCCTCAATGAATGCAGTAGGTCTGGTTGATTATTGACAATCTTGCGATATGTGAGTGAAATTGCTTTTTTATCCATATATTCCGTAAGGAGTCTATCCTCTAATGGGGAGGCCTCAGGGAGTGTCGTATTTCGTGGAATGACCGTCTCCAGTGCGTGTTTAATTTGTATATAGCGGAACATTTCTGTGGGTGCCATTTCATATTGTTCTTGTAAATGGGCAAACGTGACTATTTTCCCTCCTTTCCAGAGGTCACCTAGTCGTGAGATCCCTATTGTGTTCCATCGTTTAAATCCTCTGCTTTTACCCAATTTACCTAATCTCTCCGTGTCCCATAATGGTGTGTGTTGTGTTAACTTGCCACTCCAGCCCAGATACCGTGTCACTGTGTGCCATGTCCTGACGGTATGTGCAGTCGGTCCTATTAGGTGTGATTTTTGCTTTGTGTTATATAGTACATGATTAAATCCTCCTCCTCCTAGGGTATGTCTATCTAACCGATATGCCGGGTCGGTATGGGGTCTATGAAGCCACTGATTAGTTACAGCCAACTGGGAGGCCCAATAATACGTCTGTACGTTTGGGAGTGCAATACCTCCGTCGTACCAACTCCTGACTAATTTTGCTGCGGCTATCCTCGCTGGCTTCCCATCCCACAGGAGATTGTTCACTTCTGAGTCTATTGCTTTAAAGTAGGATTTGGGGACACAAAAGGGGGTTTTATGGAGGGCATATAGGAATCTGGGCAGAGCCATCATTTTGAATAATGCCGCTCTACCCAGTATGGTAAGCGGTAGGGATCTCCAATGTTTTGTGTCTCGTCATAATCTTTGCAGTGGTTCCTGGAGGTTTCTGTTCATAAATTCGTCTGGATCAGCCGTGACATAAATCCCCAGATACTTGAAAGTGTCTGTTACTATTCGCACTGGGCACCCTTTTGGTAGCCCAGGGGGGGATCCGTGAAGGATGAAGAGTACTGATTTTCCCCAGTTGATAGTATAGCCTGATACTGCTCCGTACACTTCGCATATATTTAGGAGTCTATAAAGTGAGCGTTTAGGGGATGCTATGTATACTAGTATGTCTTCCGCGTAGAGGGATATTCGGTCTTCCCACCCTTCCGTCCAGCGGAGCCCTCTAATAATTGGGTCTGTTCGTATTCACGCTGCCAATGGTTCTAAAACCAAGGCAATTAGAAGTGGCGATAGGGGGCATCCCTGTCTCGTTCCACGTTGAAGCGAGAATTCTCTGGAAATATGTCTGTTAGCCACTACATATGCTACTGGGTTAGGGAATAGCAATTTAACCCATGAGCAGAATTTAGGCCCAAACCCTAAATGTTTAAGGACCGCAAATAGGAATGGCCATTCAACCAAGTCGAAGGCCATGCGCGCGTCCAGGGACACAATAGCTGCCTCCTCTTGTATAGTATGTTTACGGCTGAGGACGCCATGCAGGCATCTGAGATTTAATGTCGTGTTGCGACCCAGCATAAATCCGGATTGATCCGGATGGACTAGTGTGGTGAGGTGAGGGGTCAAGGGGAGTGCAAGTGCTTTGGCCAATATCTTAGCTTCAGCATTGATCAATGAGATGGGCCGATACGAGGCACTTTCAGTGGGCGGTTTACCTGTTTTATGGATAGCTACTATGGTGGCAATTCGCTGGTCTCTGGGGAGTTCTCCCTGGTCCACAGTAGCGTTATACATCTTTAAGAGGTAGGGGGTTAATTTGGTGGCAGCCCGCTTATAGAGTTCTATTGGCATGCCATTGTGTCCTAGAGCCTTCCCAGATTGTATCTTCTGTATGGCAAGTGTTAATTTGTCTGATGTTAGGTCAGATTCTAATAATTGTGTCTCTTCTGCCGTAAGTGTCGGTAAGTGTATGTCTCTAAGGAACGCTGTCGCTTCCGGGACCGTTATAGTGGCCGTCGGGGTGTAAATACGCTCAAATTGTGATGCGAGTGTTCACTATTTCCTGTGGGTCGGACGTGAAAGAGCCATCTTCCAAACGGAGTTCTGCCACCCACCTGTCCGCTCGTGCTCGCTTATCTAGCCAGGCAAGGAGCTTACCTGCCTTGTCCCCGGCCTCATACACCCTATGCTTGACCGCAGTGAGTCTAGTCTTGGCGTCGGCCCATAAGTATTCTTTATACTCGTGTCGTTTTATCTGCAGCTTATGTGTATTGGTGGATGATGGGTCTTGGGCATATAATGTCTCCAGTTGGCTCACCTCCCGCTCTAGGGTTTCCACCACTTGTCTCTTTTCCTTTGTGTATCCTGAAATTAAGGATATGGCGTGCCCTCGTGATACCGGTTTGTATGCTTCCCAGAGGATCAGCGGGGAGTCTACTGAAGATTCATTCTCTGCGAAATTATGGGTTGTAGTAGTGAGTAGTCCTTTACGGATCTTGGGGTTATGTAGGTATCCCGGGTATATTGGATACATGCGCTGGCGTGTTAGTGTCTGCATAGTATAGTCGGTTGAGACGGGCGAATGGTCAGAGATGCCTCTAGGCAGGTGTGCTATATTCCGGAATCTGCCACCTGTTCTGTGGGCGTGAGTATATAGTCTATTCGTGAGAGACTATTGTGTACTCCTGAATGGAAAGTATATTGACGCGCCTGTGGAAATGCAAATCGCCAAGTGTCTATTAGACCATATGCATCTAGGAATTCCGCCAGATTGGAACGTGTGCGGTGTTGGGGTTTGGGGGGTGTGTGGTCTAGTGAGTCCTCTAGAGTGGCGTTAAGTTCGCCTCCGATTATTAATTGCCCCACTGGCAATGCCAGTAAGAATTTGCCAAGTGCCGGAAAAGCCAGCGAGTGGAGCGCAGGGGGGATATAGACGGTAACCAAGTTTAATGTACGTCCCTTCCAGAGGCAAGAGAGCACTGTAAAGTGTCCTTGTTCATCCGTATAAGTCTGCCTAATAATTATGGGAGATTGCTTTTTGATCAGGATTCCTACCCCACGCGAGCCAGATGTAAATTCTGAGTGTACCGCTAATTTGAAGCCCCAGCGATCTATTGCTTTCAATACTGACCCTGTCAAGTGGGTTTCTTGTAGCATTACTATTGCTGGCGCCTTGCGTCTGAGGTATTGGAGCACTAGCCCTCTTTTTAGTTTATCTCTCAGGCCATTTACATTCCAGGAGATTAGTGACAATGATGGTTGACGTGTAGGGTGTTGCATAGCGCTACTTGTATTAAGTGACGCGATTGTTGGTGATCTTGAGTCTGTGGTATGCAAGTTTGTCATCACGGAGAGCAGCAGAAGCTGTATACTGATATGTGCAAGTCTCATTAAATATCAAACTAACCATTAATAAACAAACACAAATAATATCAACATTCCCATTGCCTTGTCCCACCCACCACCCACCACCCTGCCTCCCTGCATGACGAACTTACAACTACCCGCCTCCCAAACAATGCAGAGTGCCTATGTCCCATTTCCCGTTACCTTTGTAGGAGGGGAGTCTCTCCCTCAGACCCCCACAGTCCATCTCTCCAACAAATGTATATGACTAAGAAATTTATGAAATATATGTAGGCAATCATGGATACATCAACATTACTCTTTAAGTACGATAGTTCTTGGGATGTTGATCAGCTACCACACAACAAAGAGTATAATCCAATAAATTTTCTATTGGCGACAGAGGCGTCATCGTTAGTCACGTGATGATGTCTGTTCTTCCAGTTCTAGCACTGTAGATGCAGTGTTTCCCTGCTAGCTCCTCTCGAGCAACTCAGCCTGGGACAGGTCAGCATTTTCCAGGACAGAATGTGTCCTTTCTGTCGAGCGGTGGTGTGGTTTGTTATTCTTCTTCCCAGGTATTTCCACATTGCGCCACCCTTCTAGCCAGTTCTGAGCCTCCTCGGGTGTCTGGAACAAGCATACTTTCCCTTCCGCTTCGACTCGTAACCTTGCAGGGAACAACATTGAGTATTTCAGTTCTCTATTTCGTAATGCTTTTTTAACGTCGATGAAGCTACGCCGTTGCTTCGCCACTGCTGCAGTATAGTACGGAAAAAAAGTGATCACGCTGTTCTCCAAGCGCACCAGTGGGGCCACACGCGCTGTTTGAAGAATGAGGTCCCGATCTCGGAAGTTGAAGATGCAAGCGAGAATTGGCCTGGGTGGCGTGCCCAGCCGGGGTCTGCCACTAGGTACACGATGTGCTCTCTCCACCGAGAAGTAGTGTGATAGGCCCGTCGGCTGTAGATGCTGCGTGATGAGATTCTCGACAAAGAGGTCCATTGCTGGGCCCCCCATCCCTTCCGGTACCCCAATTATTCTGACGTTGTTACGCTGAGAGCGGCCTTCATAGTCATCCAGTTTGGCCGCCATTGTTTTGCTTTCTAATTCCAATTGGCGCACCTGACGTTTCAGTTCAGTGGTGTCGTCACGTAAAGTTCCAGTGGTAATTTCTACTTCTGTAACCCTCTCGCTCATTTTTCTAAAGTCTGCACGGAGCAGAGATATTTCCACTGACACAGTGCCAATCCGGGAGTCCAGAGCTGCATGCACGCTGTTAAGGGTGGCGAGTATGTCCTGCAGTGTTACCTCTGCCCTCTCTCCCGGTGCTGTTGCAGTCGGCTGCGTAGTCGGTTGATCGGCTGCGTCTTGTGTTTTTGTGTAGGCATACTTGTCTAATTTATTCTGCTGCGTGGCACGTTGACCCCGACCCCCCATCTTTATATATTTGGGTTCTTATTTCGTTGTCGTTGATCACCTGGACGAAAGTACTCACCGCTGCCTGCCTGGGAGGCAGAAGCCTTTCGGGTTTCCTTCCACCAGATGTAGTTGCTGTTCTATCCACAGGGTATTAGCCCACCGTGTGGGGCCTCTTTTGTTTTGTGAGTTAGTGAGGGGGGGGCCTGTTCCAGCCCGAGAGGGCTCCCCTGAAATTCACTGACGTCTTTTTTTGTAGGTAGTCTCGTCGCCACTTCTTCTTTGAGGCCTTGCACTCTTAGGTGGTGTTAGAGGGTTCTAATTGCATCAGCAAAATTTACATCGTTGAGGGGCCACTGATGGGAAGGGACCTGGCGCTCGACCGCCTTTCGCTGGATCGGGTCGGGAGGGGGGTCCAGATGCCGCCAATAACTACGTCTCCTGCCTCTCTCGCCTCCCTGCACTGTAGTTCGTTAGAGTTCTCATGCGCCGTCACTGCGCAACTTTTCGTGGTGGTTGGCCCCCTTTCTACGTAGACACTGAAATGAAGGCATTCACCTCAGTAAATATCGGATTTCGATCTGCCGACTCCCAGGTCTCACCTTCAGTATGCTCAACCATCTCCTACGCTGTCTGGCTCTATCACATAGGTCACGGAGTTCACGGGCCCGGGACACTCTCCTCTAGAGAACGGCAGCCCACGTGAGGTCCCGGTCCCAGACGGGCCCTCAATGATAGGGCGTTGCCACTCCCAATCCTCCGTTGGTGGAGCGGGCCGGGATGGGTCCGAGTATTATCAGTGTCTCGTTGTGCACGTCTCTCGCCTGCACACACTATCGCGCGGTAGAGCTTCTACGCGCTGCCGCAGCTCAGCTCTGTCACGTTGCCGGTACTCGCACGGAGGGGGACTATGAGGTCCGATTCCTCACGGAGAGGGTGCACGGTTAAAGGGGCCAATTTCCCAGTCTCGCCACAGTATTTTCAAACTCTGCCACCGAAGTCATATTACGTCGCACAGGTTGCGGGGCCTACGGGCCAGGTGCGCTGTAGTTTCTGGGCTATTAGCTGCTCCCTCTCGCGTAGGCCTCTGATTCTCTTCACGATGTTGCAGGCGTTTCAAACACTTTGGCGGCTTCGCACTTAGAACAGCTGGTACAAGGAGTCTTCCGTTGTCGATGCCTCCGCTTGTCTCAGTTTAAGCGTAGCGGATAATGTCACGGATCGACTGAGATGGCTGTGGGGTCCGGAGCGACCTCAGGCAGCGGCCATTTCCTTCGGCTGCTAGCCACGCCCCCGGTGTGGGATTTTTATTGTTTTGCATTTTGAGTTTATTTCTGTTTTGGCACTGAAGAACTACTTTACACATTGCCCTAAGTTAAGCCTGTCTGCTGCTTTAAGTTAAGCCTGTCTGCTTTGTGCCATAGTTATCAGAGGGTTGAACTCAGGTTAATTTTGTGACTTTGATGGTTCACCTTAACAAAGGTTTTGATCACTCCTTGAGGTAGGTATTCACCCACCCTAAATAATAATCTTCTTACACTCTGGCTCACCCAGTAATTCAGGCACTTATCACACAAAACAGGGTTAAAAAGCAGTCACTCTAGTATCTAATGCATTAAGTGGGATGACTGGGATATCATTGAACCAATGAGAAAAAAACGGATCAAAATATAGGTTGGGAAATAAGTGGCTCTGAATGGGCAAAACATTGGATTAACCTTCATGGCCTCCCAGAACCAGCAATTTAAACTGACACTATACAGTGCGCTTCACCAACCATATTTCAAACCACAGAGACTGGATAGAGTGTAGCCGAGGTATCAGATCAATATCCCAGATGTAGTTGGGGGCAGACTTTCTGCACATGTTATGGGCACGCCCTGTAATACATATATAATTGCAAGTAGTTAGTATGCATATCGAGGCTGTGTCATTAAAGAGAAGGCTGTACCTTAAGACATGTATGCTGGGAATGTTATCCAGACCTAAACAAAGGATACTGTAGACGTGCTGTTATGACACTGCTGGTGTTCTTAGAGATGTACGGCAGCACGCAGGAATTTACCTGAAGACTCTAAGATATTGACATGAAAGTCTGAACTGATAAACAAGCGCTGCCCTTCACACACAACAGATTAGAGGAGTAAGAGGGGATGTGATGCTATTAACACTCAGGGAAAATATGACAAACCCCCCTTGAAAAAAAACACTAGTATGAGACTGATGAAAGTAGACCATATGTGATGAAAGGCACTAGATACATCGCAAGACATTACGCATGGTATAGGGAAAAATATGCGAGGTGGGACTTCTACAGTCAGCTACCTATTACCTACTACATTGAAAGGTGATGCACCACCTATTGAACTCATCCATTGTTGAAAAATGCTGAAACTTGTTTAGAATGTAACAAAACTGATTTGAATTGTTACATGTGATGATCTATAATATTGGAAAAGTGTGTACGTAGGTTACCATTGACAACATATAATTTGTATTCATGCAGTACTGAAGTATTAGATCCAGTGAATGCAGGCTTGAACAGTTTTGTTCAAAAGTGCAAAATTCGAAAACAAATTAAAAAAAACACAAACACAATTCTAGTTTTAAAAATGGATGTATTCACTGGTTGATTTATGCAATATTGACAAAAAACATAAAAACATATTAAAATATATGTATTCATAATTCACTTTACTTAACCTACATAATTCATAAAACAGGTGCATAAAATCCATTAACAGCCAAATTATAATAAAACATTCAGAATAAAAACATATGTTTTCGAAATCCCAATATTAAAAAGATAATCTAAAAACTTGCAATTATACGTCTTGTGTTACTCCTTATATTTCTATGATAACCTTTTTAACGTCAGATTTCTTAAGTATTATTACAAAAATGCTCATAATTTGTTACAGAGAGTTATATTCTCACATTTCATTATACATTCTGGCATATCTGACTTTGATGAATATTCAGTCTGCTCATAATGACAATTCTGATCTCAGTTAGAAATCTATGTGGTTTAAGGCACTCACTGCAGAAATTTGTATCTATCTTATAAAAGGTGCAAACTCCAATCAATTTGAGATGTCATCACCAGAGTCACTGACATTAGGGGCATTGGTAACTCCAGAGCGATGGCAGAGTTATCAGGAATTAGGAGAGGGACCCTGAGGGTTCCCTTAGAAATGAGGAATTACCAGAATAATTGATAATTCTAGGCCTAATTACCCTCGTTATTCTTCATTTTTCCACCAGAATTTCAAACATAAATTCCATTTGCTTTCAGCTGGTGGAATCTCCATGGGAAACATCACAGGTCCTTGAAGTTTCCGCAGATCTCATAATCTTGACTCAATCAGTAGCTCCTTTCATTGACTAAATTGGGATTAACGGACACACTGTAATGAGGCCAGTGGATGTCACAGAGGTTCTGCTTCAATCTGCTTTTTGATACTCCGCAAAGGCACAAGGACTTCTGTTGGCACTTTCCACAGCTTCATAGGCATTAATGGGTAAATGATTCTAATCAATGTTACAAGTTTAAAAATAAGCTGGAAAGAAGTTGCAAAACAAGAGGTCGAAAATATGGAGAGTAAATGCTCCATGAATTATGTGTACTGTGTTAACATCGTATCTATTTGTATGACTCGTCATGAGTTCAAGGGTAATTTGACCTGAATGAGAAATCCTCCGTTTTTTCAATGATCCCGTTCTGTCTAATACTTTTTGGTGTGATAGGAACAGGTAAGGATTAGCCCTTTGCAGAATGTTATGTGTTGGCTGCTTGAGGGTGGCTCATTGATTTCTTGTAAAAACTGCAATAGAGTTCTGGATGGCAGGTTAAAGCAAATGCATCTAGATTTCATAATCAACTACATTCTCAAGAATGAATTCCATGTGCTGAAATTGTCAGTAAAAGAACCAGAACTCTGGAATAATTAAATGGTTAAATTGGCCCAAGTCTGCAGCCTTGTTTTCCTATGGTGAGTTCTAGAAGTATCTTAATTAGTTTTCCCTGTGTTAGTGTTTGGCCAACGATTGTATGATATAACCAATTAAATAATATTTAATTATTTTCTATGTGTGTGCCAGCATAGTATGCACGTATTGCTCTAGCTCAGAGGAAGAAGTTTATTTGTGGGTAATGAGAATGTATGGTGTTTTGATGATGTGCCAAGATACAGGTTTGAGTTAGTCGGGATGGTGTGTTCTCCGCTTGTTCCTTGCTTGCCCTGATGATGATAGCAGGGAGGGAGCTTCACTGTCTAGACTTGGGATGACAGATATTCCTTAGCAGCAGGAAAAGAGACCTAGAGACCTGGATATCAGTGTACTTAATGACTGTGATGTTTGGCATGCAGAGTTATGGATTTGTGCCATCCCTTATTGAGCCTAATCCTCATGCAATACTAATCTCAGGTATCCCTGTTCTTTGCAGTTCTACTCTGCCCCCTTTAGGTGGACACACAAAGGTTGCTGGGTGGTGCAGAATTTGGCAAGAAGGGCTGAGGCTGTGTCAGCCACTTCCCAAGCATGTCTGAATACCAAAAGCATTTTGCTAATGTAGTTTGCCAAAACTGTTTGGGAAGGAAAAATTGAACCTCATTGTAATGTCAGTGATGTTAAATAAAAGAGTACACAAACAATACCGTCCACATTTCTCCCACGATATGCCGTTGCCCCTCTCCTTTTCCAGCGTCTTCCTTCCAAACTTTCCAAAGCCTCCTAGACATTTTGACTAACTCCCCTCCATTGCTTTCAGTTTCACATTCTCAGTTTATCATGATGTATTGTAAGACCAATACCACAAAACATATTTTTTACTTTCGTAGATGCCATTCTAACTGCCTATACTATTTGGCTCACTTGAAAATAATATAATAATCCTGAATATTTGTTTCTGATTTCTTGGGGCAAATGTCACCAAAGCTCTCTATCATATTTTAGCTTGCCCACAATAGTTATCATTTTTCCGTCATAGTGTTTGAAATTAGAAGCTGGTATATCATTTGTTGGAGTCGGTGGGCCACGATTAGTCAAACAAAGAATACTCGCAGTGCTTAATTTGTAAAAAGGTAAGTGCCAGGGCCCTTTTCAGGAGGCCACTGTAGCTTGCACCACCCATTGCCCCTGCCAGCACTGCCAACCATCGCCCCTCCCAATAGGGTAACATTTCAGACTATTCCAGGCCATCAAAAGCTAAAAGAATGGCCAGGCGGCAAGTATTATTCATTTGTAATGTATATTACATTTTTAAACAATGTGGTTGTGCTCGTCCTAAAATTAGACAGACAGTGCCACCATGTGGCGGACTGTCATTCATGCTGGTGTTGAGAATCAAATTCCGGTGCCAAGCACCAGAAACCACTGGCTCAAATTAAGCACTGCTCATCAAAAAAACAATCAATGGTACAACAAAAAACGTGGAAGAAAAGCAAATCTATGTATGTTATCCTCATGTATGAAATAATATAAGTTGTTTCCTGTTTTGTAGATGACTTGTTATTAAGGACAAGAGAATATATCAAACTTCTTAAAATTATAAATTTACAACTCCCCAGTTAAGCTGGATTTTAAATAAAAAAAGTTTAACTTCAGCAGATATCAAAGTAGACAGAAAAATATCTCAGCTAGTAATAGTAAATCACAAACCCCCAACAAGAGGTTGCATAGATACATAGATAATGATTGCACATAGTTCCATTTTCTTTCCTATCACAATATTGCGAACTCTTCTTAGACTCTCACTCTTTTTTTACTTGAGTATTTAACCTTGTTGATTGATCTTCATCCATATAATGAAGTTATTCAGCCCTTAAAAATAAATTTGTGTACACCAGTTCCTTACCAGGCCTTCCTCTGGCAATGCACGTGTTTAAAAGTAATGACTAGAAATGCCTGAAATAAGTATTATCACTTGGAGTTTTGCTGGGTAGTATCTAATTACATCATTTTAGCTCATCTGCACCTTTTCAGAAGGGGGTACCATAGGAAAATCAGCCTTGAACTCAAAAACGGGTAACTGATCCTCAACTAAATGGCTAAATATCATTAATATCTGGGCATCCCCTTCTTATAAGGGAGACAGAATTTATAGGGAAAAGGTGTTTGGCAGAGATGATCACATCAATCATGACCACTAGGGATTCCTCAATGTATCATTTGATTCCAGCATTTTGTAGTTTGCTAGTTTCAATGCAGAAGAGAACAAGTCACATACAATTCAGTCTTGGTACGGTCTGAAAAGGGGCAGTCTGGCCTGATTTACTGGCCGTGCCCCTACGAACAGGAACTCAAGAAACCCCAAGTAAGCAACCACAGATGTCTGTTTGGCCTTGTTAGGCAATATATGTTTTGCAATGGTTGCCACACCATAAATATGGAGGGTGCCCGTCACTATGTCCTGGTTGCATGTGGCGGAGGAGCCGCCATGTGTAAGGTTTTCACTAGTGGGGCGAGATGAAGCTCTGCTAGTGGAAGCTGTGCTGCTTTCCCACCCCTGAGTCAAGTGAACCGTGAGTGAAGCAGGGTTTGTGGCCTGCAGTTTATGATTGTTCACCTGCTCCACAAAACTCTAAATGAGCCCCAAAATCTTCATTTACATATTTAGCAGTAGCTGCATGTTATGGGCATTATTTACAAGATTTTGACGCACAGCAGCGCAGCGAGCCTTCCTGCTGCGCTGATGTGCGTCAATATAAAAGGGCAGGAATGCGCCGTATCTATAAGATATGGCGCATTCCTGTCCTTCTCCCCAGTGCCGGCGCACAAACAGCAGCCATGCGCCAGCGCAGACACACTGGTGTCATTTTGCAAGGGTGCCTGCGCTGAGGGGAAGATAGTTTTTGTGCAGGAAGGGACACCTTCCTGCACAAAAACAATCACTAAAGGCGTTTTCCTCTTGGTAGGAGCAGCACACATAGAAAGAGGAAAAAACGAGGAGAAATAAAAGTATTTCTCATCGTTGCGCCTCCTTACGCCTCCCCTGGGACTAATATCCTTATTATTCGGCATATGGATTTTTAATTGCGCCAGCCTTCAGCTTCGGAACAGAATTTCTGGCACTCGAATTCGTTCTTTTATAAATTAAACGCAGGTCACGTTCAACCTATGACTCATATTTCATGCCTACTCAATGTGTTTACCTCTCAGCTTACTTTGACAAGGAAAAACTAAAAATGATTGCCAATTGGAGATGCTGTTATTTGCATGTTATTTGCTTGTGGGGGTGATAACACCCACCAACGGCAAACTAGCGAGCGATTGTCACAGTTGTTACCACGAGGCAAGATGGAAGAGTCTGGAGCACAGGAGGAAAGCTGAAGGATCGCTGAGTCTAATGGCGGCAGGATGGGCCACGAGCAGCCACTCACCTCATATATTTGCAATAATCTGGATGTCGTGTTTGAATACCGGCGAGGCGGACTCAGCCTCCTTCTAAGGTCGGTAAATTGTGTGCATTGTACTTGGTTATACTGATATCTACTATTGTCAGTGCTTAGAAGTGGAAAGTGTGGTATGAATCAGTGCGTACAAACACGCAATTAGCATTAATATTAATATGAATATATTTTGAGGGCCCGCTTCAGAAACTGCTTAATTATATTTCCCCCCACATCACTGAATTAAACTCCATCAATTTCGATGTTTGACCCTTCATTCTTTAAATGGAACCTAGGTTTTGAGTCAGGTTTAGACAGGATATCTTCAAATACTTCACCTTAAAATTACATAGGATCAATTTAATTGGTGTACATATTTTTGCATTCCATATGATATTTGTAATTCACGTATATTTCTTGTATAATTGAACGCCCTTCTTAAAATTAATTTCACAATCCAAAGTGCAGAGCAGGAAATCCTTGCCTGCCCTGAAGAGACACCCACGGTCCATAGTATGTGATAGGAGACATCAACCGTAAGGAATGCCCTTCTGGGTAAGTGACTGTGTTATGTCTACAGTAAAGTATTTTACACTCTGCATTCACAGTTCTGTTTGTTGAAGAGGCTGGTGGTAAGTAGTTCTACTCCAATGTTGTCAGAATGACAGACAAGAGTCATACGCCTGAGTTGAGGGCCCCCGTGGTGTGCTATACTATTGAAGAATGTTTAGACTTGCCCTTTTACCACAAAAAATGTGAAGCAGTTTGCAAGTGTGTATGCACATGCAGTACAGGCTGAAAGGGTTTCCTCAGTGAATGAAAGGGGGAGGGTGTTCTGAGGTAAGGACTGCCTGGCATTCTCAGTGCAGTTTGATGTGACAGCAAGCTGGTGTGTCCATTGTCAATGAAACTTTATAAATGCACCAGCTCACACTCAACTTTAATATGGGTTTCTAAATCTTTAACCTTATCTTATTGTTTGACCCCTGCACCTAAGGACATCAATTCACCAAAATGCCTGGGATAGCGGAAGCGACATCACACGCCATTTGACCTTTACTTTCACTCACACACTTACCGATACACACACATTTACACATACACACACTATTTCGAACACAAACACACTCTCATCCGCAAGCATGCATACAACCTACACTTAAAAGCATTTTTTTCTTACCTCAGGTGCCAGAGAGGGTCATATCCCAACTAACTGTACTCCAATTTTTATTATATTAATAGTGAATAATGTAATATTATTCACTATTAGTGTAATAAAAAATTGACAGAAAACAAGGAAAGTGGAGCCCCAACCGATGTCCTTGAGGATGAGCTGCCCCTGTGTTCCTGGCACTGAATTTATCACCTCTGAGGCCAGGGGTAGCAAAGCAGTGCCAATAGATGCAAGGGGCAAGTCATAGGTTGCAGTTGCGACCCCTGTGGACCCCTAATGACGCCCATGCCTGTGCCTAACACCAGTTTGTGCACAAACTCCAAATTACAAGAGGTGCAGAGTTTATTGCAGCTGGTAATTATTGAGTGTGATGAAAATTCGCTCCTCCAAAGTTTTCCCCAATCAAGCCTGTCAAAACTTAGCTGGTGTAAAAAGGCCTACTAAATATTGGGACATGCACATTTTGGTTTGGAATGCATGTCAGGGGAAATATATAATAGGTGCTATTTTGATCACCCAATAAAATAGAATCCCCGGTGTGAGAAGGTGGTTCTGACCATCTGAGCCGCCTGGATTTTGTGTTTTTTGATCACCTGATTTTTGAGCTTTTACTGTGGGAGAGCCTCATAAGCTGGGACTCACCCACGGTAAACTCATGGTAAAATGGACTGCATGTGTTCTCTCCCGGTGTCCACCTTGTGAGATAAGGCCGCTTTACTGCAGCCAGGGTAAGGGGCACTGGACTGGTTACATGTGGACACGTGTGCACACGTGTGTTCACCCGTGAAAGGACTGTGTGGGGGAGATTCCTGTTGTGCGCAGCCCACAAGCTGAGTACAGATAGTAAGGTGTAGAAAGGACTATGCAAAGTTGGGTGGTGACATGGAATAGGCCTTATAAGGTGGGGGACAAATGTAAGGGATAGTCAGTGTGCTTTACTGTTTCACTGTAGGAACACTCCATTATACTCCTATGGAAAAGGAGACCACATGGGGTAGTTTCAGTTCACTTGGGCCTGCAAACTCCAGACATGCGCGAAAGTACACTGTAAGTTGTTTGAAAAGAACCATTCTGCTATGTCTAATGGCATATCTGTACTGCTTATGGGTCATCCAGAAATGTCATATTTCTCTAAACCCACTCAGAACCAGAACCCAGGCCCTTTGTGACTCTGCCAGGCTGGATTAATTACCTTCCTCCCCATGCTGTAGCATCAGAGGCCTAGCCCTTCAGTGCAAGCATTCTCCAGGGCAGAGGTCTTCTCTCTAGGAGGGAGAAATGGGGTGAATCTGCAGGACATTAATCAGCAGATGTCACCCGGTGCAAGGCACTAGCCGTACTCCAGGCCCAGGATTTGATGTCAGCAAGTGGGGGAAGTGGGCCATTTAAAGACCATGTGGCATTGGACCCCTGGACAATGCCATCTTGAAGTATCCCAGAGGCCTGTGCAGGAAGGAGGGATCAGGGGCAGAGAGGTGATGTGGCATGCAGGATAGGGCAGAGGTGCATTCCTGCCAGCACCCTCCGCCCCTCCTTAAATGGTTTTGCACAGGAAGAGGAGCTCTCTCTGGGATGTGCTCTGGCTGAGGAACACTGGTACTGGAGGCTGACGCCATGAGCAGTTGGAAGTAGGAACCCTCTGACTATCCAAGGACTCTGGACTGTGCCTCTGAGGGAGTCCAGGACCAGTCAGGGAAATCCTGGGTTTCTGCGCAAGGAGAGAAGCCCAGAAGAGGAAACCCAGTGAAAGACTGGTGCAGGGACCCAGAGTACATCCTCTGGGAGGCCAGGAGGCAGAAGAAGACTGCTCCCAGTGGCTGGGGCTTGCCACCAGGAGCGAAAAGAGGCCAAGATCGTTAAAATTGGCTCAAAGGGGGCCAAGATATGCCCCCCAGAAGGTAGGCAACCTTTGACCTCTATCGGACTGACGACGAAGCACTGGGGCTCTGCTGTTAGTCTCCGATGTGCCCCTGGGGTGGGTCAGGTCCTGGGGGCTGCCCCCAAAAGAAGACAAAGCCGGAGAGCGCCATCGGGCTCCCCATGAAGTGGCCCCAGAGAAGTGGTGGAAGTCAGGGACCGCGAAACTGGCGAGGGACCCAGGATCCCATCATTGAGCCCCCCAGAAGTGAAGTAAAGTGGGGGAGTGCTGTCGCGCCCCCGTGAAGGTGCCTCAGGGGCCCAGGATCCTATCCCTGGGTCCCGACGAAGATGAAGGAGGGGAGCGCCACCACGCCCTCCGTGAAGGTGGCTTAAGGGCCCAGGATCACATCCCTGGGCCCTGACAAGGAGGAAGTCAGGGAGCACCGTCTCACTCCCCGTGAAGTTGGATGGGGTGCCCAGGACCCCATCCCTGGGCCCTGATGGCCGGAGAGAGGAGGGGGGAGTGCCATCGCACTCCCTCACGGTGGGAGAGATGAGGAGGAGTGCCGTCGCACTCCCCCGCGTCACTGCCATGCCGGCCGCAGCATTCGAGTCTGCCCGCAGGAGCAGGCAGACCAGAACAAAGGGCCGGCTCCCGCGGCAGCACGCGATGTGGAATGCCATGGGGGTGCCCGGGTGGGACCGGGCACCACGAGAGGAAAAGTGAGTCGCGGCGGGAAGCCACTTCCTGGAAAGTGCTCTAGCGCAGCTCTCCCTGGGGGAGCCGCTGTTCGGATATTCTTGAGTGCCCATAATGCCGTGCAGGGCAGGCCACTGTCACTGGGAAAAACAGCTAATTTTCAGCTTGTGGTGACCCCAGGAAGATGGGGTCACCACCATTGGGAAGCAAATGTGCTTGGGGAGCTGCAGGAGCAGCGCAGACTACCCCATCACAGATTTGAAAAGTTCCCAGCCTAATTCTCTTGTGAGGCTGGGACACCAACTCCTCAAGGGTTTTGGAACTGTTTCAAGCCTTCCTAATGCTGGAACTTTTGTTCTACAGCTTGGACAACTGAAGATTAGGGTTATGTCCAGGTGTGAGAGGTTTAAAATGGGTTTTCATATTAAAGTCGTCCTCTAGGGTTGCAAGGTTGTAATTGTAGTGATGTGTATTTACACTAATGTTATCCCTGAGGGACTAGGTTTCACATGCCTTGTTTTGTGCTAAATGTGAGATTGGAAATATGTTGCTAGCATTCTTGCCAGGGTGCCTGGTTATAATTGCATAGCCATGTAATTATAAAAGTGATGCTTTTTAGAGACTGTAATTGGCTTGCGTTTATCATGCTAGTAATTATGATAGGTAGTCCTCACTCCCGTATTCTTGCAACTGCGTTGGTTGAACAACCAGACTGTCAGCCATTGTGATTTAAGTGTGTATACTTTATTGTCAGTATTAGGTGCTCTCGGTCAGGGTTATATGTCACTATGTCAGGTGTTCCCATTATGAAATGCTTGTTGAAATAATGTGGTGGGCAGCCACTTGCTTGGTACCAGTGGTAAGGGCCCTCACTTAAAGTTATGGTCAACTCGTGGCATTTGGGAGCAAGATAATGTTTATACATGTGAGTGGTGGTACTATACCTCCCTCCTGCAGGAGGGGTGGGAATGTTTGCACAATGTCATCAAGAAGTATTTCCATCAGCTTATGTATATTTGTAAATTGTTGCGTAGTATTGAGTAGTGTGTGTTTAATAAATGTACTTTTCCTTTTTATAAAGAAAAGCACAGACTGGACAATCATTTATTGAGTGTTAATTCTGCATATCTGTCAATGGTGATTACTAGCCCACACCACCTCCCTTGAGTAAGCCTTGGACTGCTCTGCAACGCTACCCTCTGAGAGGCAAGCGCTACAATGGCAGGGGCGTAACACAGGCCCCCACAGCCCCCGCGGTGCAGGGGGCCCCCGAGCTGCTGGGGGGCCCCCTCAGCACAATACTCTCGCCCGAGAGCTACTGATAAATTTCGGAGCAGGGGCCCCTCCATGCACCTTGCAGGGGGGCCCCCTCAAATTTCGCTACGCCACTGTACAATGGGGTGTTTGGTTCCCAGTGAAGGAGAAAATAGACCCATTACTTGTGCAGGCCACTAAACTAATGCCTCGTTTTCCAACCCCCGGGTATTGGCTTTAATTTTATGCCATAAGAAACACACCACCATCTAAGGCACTCGCAACCAGGGCATAATACTTGGAATAGGATGTATTTACGTCACTTGCTAAATACTTCACCCCTGGGTAATGGTGTTAACGAGGTGTAATAAATACCTGACTCTTTTCTAGCCTACTTGAAATAGGAACCCAAGTGTTTAATGAGGAATCAGAGGCAAACCAAATTTGTGTCCTGTGGAATTTGAAGGTAAACCACTTAAGCATCCACTTTTAATGGTTGCATGTGCTTGCTTTCACATCCTTTACTTCCCCACACCTTTGCTTCATCTCCTTTAACTTTTATACTTTTATTTCACTCACTTTTCCAGAACTTTGAAATTACCTTTACGTAATTATCCTTCTGTCTTATTTCTATATCCTAAATATTACCCCCACGTCTCCATCGTCCTCGCCCTTTTCATTACAAGTGAGGTGAATTCACCTTGCCAGACAAATAAAAGAACAGAAGAATGCTAGTAGTTATTGCCCCTCCCTATAAGGCTGGGGCCTAAATAGACAATACTTACCCAACATTCCTCTTGTTCATTTTTCTATCTCACCGATGATGAAGGCAAGGAGATAGTGGCTCCTGCTGGGTTCAGGCTGCCAGGTGGTTTGTGACTCGGCCTTCATTTCAGCAGGGCGGACATGTTGGCCAATGTTTTGCACATCTTCCTCCCTGCTGGACTTGGAGGGAGATGCGGCTTGGAGCAGTGCCTGGCATTGTTAGACGCGGTAGGGGCATTGCTACTTCCTGGTTTCTGACGACGTATGCGTGGACAAGTGGGCATGCGCACATGCGTCAGCTGGTCTCTCCTTCCTCAGATGTTAGGAAGCAAGGGGGTTAAATGGCCGGTGGTAAGGTAAGTCCACATAGCGGCCTGTTTTTTTTATATTTTGGCAACAAATTTGTGGCAGTTTGATTCGCTTGGCAGTAGTGTTTCAGCAGTTGCTGCCATTATGGAGTAATACTCCAGAAAATGGAGGCATGCCATTTCATTCTCCTTCTTGGATTCTTCTGGTTCTCCACCTCCACCCAAGAAGGATTTGGAGAGTAAAGAGGGCAGATTGAAGCGCCTGATTACAGAAACTTTGTTGGAGCTTGCCCTAGTTAAAGGTCAAGTGTGTGTAAAACGGTGCCATCCTCAGAGGTTTCTGACTCGGGGTAGGACAGTCCTGTAGCAGAAGAACATAGGGGGAATACATCGTAAAGGATATGTTGCCGGAGTTATTTCCACATGTCAAAAGTAATTAGGGTGTACAGAGGAGGAGGTACCTGTAACTTTCTCTAGTTTGCTAGTAAGACGGTTCCAGAGTTCTGCACCCTTGGGTTTCCTGGTGCATCCCTACATTATGGAGGTCCTTAGAGAGAGTGGAAGGATTCCGATAACAAATGCTAACCATCTTTCATGGCTAAACTCTATCCTCTTCACAACATGCAGCAGAATTTACCTGACGTTCCTTGTGGCCAGCCTTGTGGGGAGAACTTCCCTGACTGAGGATGCTATTATTACGGACTCCACTGATAAAAAGACTGACTCAGCCCTGAAGAAAGTATATTCATGTTCTCACTTAACCCTTTGGGTGGCCTTTCTGGAACATATGTCGCTCAGTCGTTGATCTCTGACATTAAGCAACTGTTTCATTCTTTGGATGATTATTCTAGACTGTTGGAGCATATTGAACGACAGGTTGAATATATGATTGATATTGCCTTTGATGTGGTGAGAGCTACGGCCCTATCTGGGGGAGCATGTATAGCGGCTCTTAAAGACTGGTGCACGGATTCAGCTCTGAAAGCTTTGGCTCTCCGTCTGCCTTTTCAAAGTACTTATTTGTTTGGGGGTGAATTCGAAGATAAGCTCCACAAGCTTTTAAAGCAAATAAACATTCTTCGTCCTTGAAACAACCTTCTTCTGATAAGCAGAGCCAGCTGAGCAGAGATAAGCAGAAGCCTAAATCTCCTTTTCGTCAGCCCTCCCATAGACAACTACAACTTTCTCAGGGGGAAGGTCCAGTCAGTCTAGGAGAAGTGGTGTCAAGAAGGCCAAGTCCACTACAAAACCGAGATCCTGACTATATGGCAGTTGGCCAGGAGTGTGAGGTCGGAGGCAGGATCCAGCACTTTCTGAGGGAGTGAGAGGGGTCTACTTCAGACAAATGGGTTCTTCACATAATCCAAGCAGGATACAGCATAGAGTTTGTATCACTCTTGAGGACTCTGCAGTAAGACTGACCCCATGGCTTTCCAAGGAGTTGAAGAGGCAGGCCTTCTGTCAGGGTTTTAGGGCCTTTCTCTAGAAGGCAACCATTTCAGGGGTTCTTCTTGCGGAAAGGGGCAAGGGGTTTTATTCGATCGTCTTTCGATTGGAGAAGTCAACAGGGGGATTTCTCATGGTTTTCGATCTGAAGACCCTCAATAAGTTCGTCCGAACCGTACCCATCAAAATGGAGACATTACAAAGAGTAATTCCACTGGTGGTCAAAAGGCATTTCATGTGTACGTTAAATCTTCGGGATGCATACTATCATATCCCAATCCATCCAGGGCATGATATGTACCTGAGACTTAGCATAAAGTAGAGGCATTTTCAGTTTCGGGTGTTGCCCTTTGAGCTGAAATAAGCGACCCAGGTGTTTACAAAGGAAGGTAGCTCCCTTGGTGGCTTCCCTTCATCTGCAGGGAGTGCACCTTTATCTACCTGGACGACTGTCTTCTGCATGCACCCTCCCAGGAGCAGTTACTTCGGGATTTGGACTTGGTATGCACTCTAGTTCAGGTACATGGGTTTCTCCTCAACTTAGAGAAATGCTAATTGACACCTTCAATGGACTTTACTTTCATAGGGTCCAGGTTTTGCACTAAGCTCAACAGGGTCTTCCTTCCGACTTCCAGAGCGGCCACCTTGAGGTCTCTGGCTCTACAGGTGATGAACAGCCAGTCCCTTCCGGTAAACCAATGGTTAAAGCTTCAGGGACATATGGCTGCAGCAGTTTCCACTGTTCCTTGGGCTCAATTTCATCACCACCCTCTATGGAGTCTTCTGCACTTCTTTTGGGATGCAAAGCCGGGGGATTTCGAGGTTTTGGTCCCAAGAGGCACAGAGGGATTTGGGGTGGTGGACTCTGCCAAACTCTCTGTCCAGGGGGGTCACTCTTCAGCAGGATCCCCCCAAAGTTCTGACAACAAGTGCCAGTTCCTTTGGTTGGGGGGGGCACAAAGGGGTCTCTGTCTCTTCAGGAGAAATGGCCTCTGCAGGGAAGTTGGTGTTCCTCCAATTGGAGGGAACATGCAGCTGTTTACAGGGCAGTGTTGGGGTTCCAGCCTCATCTTTTGGGCTGCAACCTGGTGGTCAGATCATACAATTTGGTCACTATGGACAATGAGAGGGGTACTAGGTCAAAATCATTAAATGCAGTAGCTACTCTGCTATTTCAGTGGGTGGATGCTTATTGACTGTCACTAGTTTCGATACATATCAGAGGGGTGGAAAATGTGGTGGCAGATTCCCTTAGCAGGATCTTTCCCTCCACCCAGGAAATGTCTTTGACCAGGGCAGTCTTACATCAGCTGCGTGGGAGGTTTGGTGTTCTTTTTCTTGACCTATGTGCTTTCTGTCACAATGCTCAGCTGCCCAGGTTTTGTTCCAGAAGTTGTCAAGTAGGAGTGCAGGGGGTGGATGCTCTGGCTCTTTCTCGGCTGGATCGTCTGCTGTATGTCTTTGCCCATTCCTCTGATTCCAAAGTTTTTAGCCAGACAGTTGGTGGAGCCCAGGGAGATTGTGACAGCGATCGCAATTTAGCCCAGGAGCTAATGGTGTCCCAAACCCAAATAGCTAGCAATTTAGGGTCTGTAGATGATCCTGTGTCATCGCGCTCCTCTCGGGCCGTCCCCCTTCCTGTTTTTTCAGAGGCTTCCAATTTCGGTATGGAAATTGAAAGGAGGGTATTGCAGCAAAACGGCCTTCCCTGGCATGAGCAGTGGCTATTCAACTGTTGTGAAAGCTGCCCATGTTTAAGTCTTATGAAAGGTATTGGAGCAACTTTCGGCAGTGGTGTAAGCCTCCGCATTTATCTTCTTTGGAATGTAATTTTAATGATGTCCTTCAATTTTTTATAGAAAGGTTTTAAGAAGTGACTGTCAGTTTTCACCTTGTATGCCCAGTGGGTGACTATTCGGGCTTTCTGGGATCTTTGGGAAAATTTGTCAGCACAGTTGTTTCAAAGTTTTTCATTGTTTAGACCTCTGGTGAAGCATTTGTTTCCATTATGGGATCTGCCTGTGGTGCTGAAAGCATTAGTATCCCAGCTCTTTGAGCCTTTGAAAACCGCTGATATCAAGATTTTGACTTTTAAGGTAGTCTTTCTGATGGGAATCACCTCGGCAAGGTGGACTGGAGAGTTAGTGGCTCTTATGGTTACAGAGCCCATTTTGACTTTTTGGGGGATGGTGTGGTTCTTCAACCTGATTCACCGTTTGCTTTCAAGGTTTCTTCCCAGTTTCACAGGGATCAGGAGGTGATTCTTCCTGCGTTGAATCCTGGCAGGGATTCATAGGCTGATGTGCAGTGCAAGTTACTGATGTTAAGAGAGCCCTCTTGTTAGAGGTGGACAGAACAAAGACTTTCCGCAAGACTGATTCCTTGTTTGTATCTTTTGGAACTTCCAAAGAGGGCGGTAAGGCTTCCTTCTCGTCAATAAGTAGGTGGATCAAGCAGTTAAATTGCTTTCACACACAGTGAGCTGCATGTTTAGCAGCTCCCTGTGTTTGAATGCAATACCTGCTCCCGCTGGAGGTGGGGAGCTGGCAGGGACCACAGGGCCTTGGGGCTCTAATCGCGGTCCCAATGCAGCATGAGTGCCCTGGGGGCACCCTGAGAACCATGGCTGAGCCCCAGGAGATGTGGTCCCTGGGGCCGAAATCAGCCCAGGGAGAGGGACTCGAGGCCTCCCTCCCCCATTTGGTAAAGGCCGGGCCCCTGGGGATGGGGTCCCCTGGACAGAAATCAGCTGGAGGAAGGGGGGCCGCTTGTCCCCCTCCCCATTTGGTAATACCCAGGCCTCTCTTCTATTAACAAAAAACAACATAAAAGGCCAGATGCTGGGGATCCAGGAGTTAAATTTAGCCAGGGGAGGGGGCAGGAGTTCTGACAGCTCCCGCCAAGTGAGAGCAAACACTAACTCTGCTCCCAGCAAGCGGGAGCTGTCATACTGCTCCCACTTGCTGGGAGCGGAGTTTTCATCTGTTTCCCTGCCTGCTGTCATGTGGGCAGGGAAACAGATAAAAGATTGCTCCTGCATGCTGGGATCTGCAAATTTTGCAGCTCCCTGCGTACAGGAGCAATGCCGGCTCCTGCAGGAGGCTGGTAGCTGGCAGTGCCTGGGGAGGCAGTTAGGATCCCCCCGCAGTCCCCATCAAAAGCATACCGGGTGGGCTGGGCAACCAAGTATACATGGCTGGGCCCCAGGGCTGAAATTGGCCTGGGGAGGGGGAGCGAGTGCACCCTCCCCCACTGAATTTTGGCCAGGCCCCAGGGGATAAAAGTGCAGTCTCTACAAACAGAGATAGCAAAGAAGAGAGAACAAGCAACATTTACAAGGTGCAATTCATAATGAAAAAGGTTGAGTTCCTGCACTATGATCCTCAGAACACACAACGGAATTCAGGCCTCGTACTGCCTGGTTAATTCATATTGATTACCCCCTCCCTGTATATTAGTGAGAGATGCTGTCTAGGGATTAATCTAAATGAAACCCTTATTTCAGTTCCGGGTTCCCTAATGAGCGCATTGTGTAACCTTAGCCTGAGTGACTCCCTATATCTTCTATTTGTGTTGCATTCATCATCAGAGGGAACAGAGAGTTCTTAGAAGAAAACTGCTCTGCCTGAGTCCTCTCACTGTGTTCTGTGCATGTAGGAGTGAATGTCATTGCGTGAGGAGCAGGGCTTTAAATGGAAAGGTACTCGCAGACACTGAATACCTACAATTCTTACATTTGAAAGGCAGAGTATCTGCACTTATCAGCAAAAGTGCAATACTTTTCATAGGGGAGTAATAACACTTCTCATCAGCAAACAGATACTCTGTCATAGTAGCTACCTACACTTCTATAGCTCCATTTCAAGCACTGATGAGTATCACTTGCCATTCCATCTTCCCTTAGATGAGGGCTGTGGTGAACATGCCAGGAAACATAAAATAAGAAAAAAAACTTTGTTGAGCGATTCCGCCATCTGAGCATCATCCAGACAGTTCACAGGAATCATCTTTCTCCTCAACAGCCGGTCCTGGTTCCTAGGCTCCCAAAACTGATTACATATTTTGGGCAGAGCGCAGCTTGTTGCTGTACCCCATAGGGCTCTGTCGGCTCTGTCTTTCTAAAGCACCCTTGCTGTCAATTTGTTTTTTTTGCAGTTTTATACAGCGCAAGCTTGACTTGAAGGTTTTGTAGTGCTTTACATAAGCACCAATCAAAGTTCACTGCAAGCATTATGAGGCGGACGCAGCAGAGTGTGTGACAGCTTCTGCCACAGCACAACACACAATGCATCCTTATCTATTTCCCAAGGAAAAGGTGTTTAAATTAAATCTACCAGGATAAGAAACAATACAAAAGTGTACTGCTCTCGTTTGCTTGTCGTTTTTGATAGAAGTCTCACAAGACCGCTTCCCCTCGAAATGTCACTAACAGCTATCAAATGCCTGAAGTCGGGCTCCCCATCGAACCCATGTCCTATTAACCTGTTGACCATGGCTGACCAAACTATCAATCCAATAGTAAATAATATACTAAACACCTTGTTGGCAACTGGCACGGTCCCTGAATGCTGGAAAAGGGCAAAAGTGCTCCCTCTGCTAAAAAAACCTTCGGCTGACCCGAAACAACCAGCACACTATAGATCCATCTCCCTCCTCCCTGCCTTCTCCAAAATGTTGGAAAAAGCAGTTAATCGTCAACTGTCCCAATACCTGGAAGAAAACAAACTATTACATCCCAGTCAATCAGGCTTCCGACCTCACTTTAGCACAGAGACAGCGCTTCTGGAAGTAGCAGAGCATGTCAGAAGCACCCTTGACAAGGGAGGCAAGGCCATCCTGATCATGTTGGACCTAACCACGGCTTTTGACACAGTTCTCCATTTTCAACTACTTGAACGCCTTCAGGCAATAGGGATCAGAAACACTGCCCTGAAATGGCTTGCCTCTTTTCTAAGCAATCGAAGCCAAGAACTATGGCTGCCCCCATTTTCATCGCAAGCTAGAACTTTGACGGAGGGTGTACTCAAGGGATCTGCCCTGAGCCCCACTTTGTACAATATTTACCTTACGCCTTTAGCAACATTAGCAGAGTCAATGGGAGCAAAAGTAATTTCATATGCGGATGATACACAGCTTCTCTTCTCCTGTGATAGAGGAGAGGAACTAGATGGGGAGCTTATCTCAAAATGTCTCGGTAAGGGGTTTCATTGGTTGGCCCGGCACCAACTGAAATGTAACCCAGATAAGACGGAGACTGTGATCTTTGGAGATGCTCCTCCTAACTTTCTGAGAACTTGCTGGCCTAAGTATGCGCCACAGCCAGTTTCCCTTCAGAATTCTGTAAGAAATCTAGGCATCAAATTTGACAGCACCCTCTCCTTCCAACCTCAGATACAAGCGTTGATTTGTTCCTGTTTCAGCACTCTTTGCATGCTGAAAAGATTCCTACCTCTCCTGTCTGAGTCAGCCAGCAAAAAGGTTATCCAGGCTCTGATCACCATAAGACTGGACTATGGGAATGCCCTTTACCTCAGCCTCCCTGAGTACCTTCTTAGCAGACTTCAGGTGGTGCAGAACTCAGCAGCCAAACTTTTACTCAAACTCCCCCCTAGGACTCACATATCCGCCCATCTGAAGGCCCTTCATTGGCTTCCAGTGAAAAAGAGGGTACAATTGAAGGCCATGGTATTAGTGCACAAGGCCTTGCATGACTCAGGAGCTGGTTACCTCAGAGAAAGGATTCATGAATACACTCCAGCTCGCACTTTGAGCTCTTCCTCTGCTTACCTAGCAATAGTCCAAACCCTGAAAGAAGAGGTAATGGATTGACTGATGGTCAGCTGTCCAATAGGAGATTTTAAAGGATTCTGGGAGATTGTAAAGGGGAGACAATTGTCCCCAGGTACTCCAGATGTTATTGGTACCACTATAACCCCAGAGCAGTGGGCTGCCCATTTCACAGCGATTTATTCAATGGGAGCAAGGGAGCCAGTAGATAATGCAGAGGAAAATCTAAGTTCCCACTGGATATTAGGTTGGAGCATGAGGAAGTTAGCTCTGCCATACAAGTTAGCCCTTCTAATAAGTCTCCTGGCCCTGATAGGGTCCCTTTGGACCTTTACAAGTTTAACAACTTTTTTTGGGCTCCGTTAGTTACGAAGGTCCTAAAGGCAGCTGCTGTAGAAGGTATCCCTAAGGCATGGAAAGTTGCTACAATTGTACCCGTATTAAAAAAATTAAATAGGCAGCACGCAAGCTGTTACAGGCCTATCCCCCTGTTGAATTCAATTATCAAAGTGGCAGGCAGAATTATTCTCAACCGAATAGATGAGTGGGTGCAGCTTAACAGCATTCATAGCCCTGTCCAGTATGGGTTTCAGAGAAGGTGGGGGTACATTGGAACAAAGGCCTAAACCTTAATTTGATGATTGGGGAATACGTTGCGGCCAAGAAAGGCGCTATTTATTTAGCGTTTATGGACCTGAGCAGCGCCTTCGACCGAGTTAACCAGTCAAAAATGTGGACTCTTTTGGCTGACTTAGGAATGCCCCAATCCCTGTTGGATTTTTTACAAGCTTTGCATACAGATATTGCTGCTGCCATTAGGTTTGGAAAGGAGGGGGAATGCACGAGATGTATAAGTCTTCCACGAGGGGTCAGAAAGGGGTGCGCTTTGACGCCTCTTTTATTTTTATATTATATATTAATGGTTTCAACAATTTTCTGTCTCTAAATGGGAAAGACATGCCAAAGGTTAACGCTGTTTTTGTCCCTGTCTCTGCTATATGCAGATTACATGGTTTTGTTATCACACACTCCGAACGGTCTCAGGGGTTTGGTGGACCTGTTTGTTAAAATCATGGATGAGATCAAACTAGATACCAATATTTCTAAAACCCATTGTATGGTATGTGGGAGACAGCCAACTAAAATAAGGCCACCTACTATTAAAGGGGAGGGTATTTCAAGGGTTAGTTCCTTCCCATACTTGCGTGTCACCTTTGACCAACAAATCACCTGGTCTCCCTGTTTAGCTGGAATAAACGTGTGGTGCTCTGTTTAAGTTTTTGCTGGCGATTGTTAGTAATCCAATAATTTCCTTTCTCCAAATCTACAGAATGAAATGTTTGCCGTTTCTTACTTATGGTGCCACCATCTGGGGGTATCGTAATTGTATAAGAATACAACAGGAAGAAAACCGGTTCCACAGGAAAGTGCTTGGGGTGGGACCAGCTAGCCCTACTTCCTTTATTCATAATGAGCTGGGACTGGGGGGTTTTGAAGATCATGTAAAATTAGCCCCACTGCTCCTATTGTATCAGAAGGGAGTGGGGAACACACAACCCTTAATAGGGAAGTGATCCAGGACTGTTTGAACTGTGACCATGGACATAAAATCCTGTGGCTGTCTTATATTCAAAATGTTGCTATTAGGCTGGGACTACCTGAACTGTACCAAGCCCCCCAGACTATCAACAAAAATGATGGGAGGAAGGTCAAGGAGCTGTTTTTCAAACAAACTATTGAGAGAAGGGAATCTGTAGCTCTGGAAAAGCCAATCATGAGAGCCTGCAAGATCAGCCAAACTAGAGATGGTCTTGAGCCCTATCTTGCCCAAGTCAGAAATCCTTGGGAAAGATCTGTTCTCTCCAAATTACGAATGGGCGCAATACGATACATGTTATGTTTTCCACCAGGGCAATTCGACCAAAAATCTATACTAATTTGCCCTTGTGACGGAAGTTCACTACAAACTTTGGACCATTTAATTATTTTCTATAAAATGTATGAATTCCCCCGAAGAAGATATCTGTTGCCCATCTCAAGGGCACTGGATTTTATCAATATAGGCCTGCTTTTCTTATATCTTCAGATGCTTGCTGTTCCTGCTGTTACAACTGCTGTTGGGTCAGTTTTGAAAAGCGCTTTATATTCGAATGCCACACTCAATAAATGACCCCCGGTTCAAGTTTTATCATGTAAATAATAGCTGTATGAAATAGACTCATACCTTGCTTTTATGTGATTTAATTCTGTTTTTATGATCATTTTAAAGGTTTATGCAATAATCTATCTTTTATTACTGTGATATACAAGCTTTTATATTGATTGTTTTTATGTGTGTTTATGATTATTCATTAATAATCGAATAAAGATATTTCAATATATATATTATCTACTGGCGGTCGCCAGTAGATAGTTATAGTTACAACCTATTATCCATAGGAAATCCGCGACATTCTATTTGAAATAACTCTCTTGCCGGTTGACGTATCTTCGCGAAATTTTCAAACTTTGTGGCCCGCTCCGGTCCGCTCCTACCCTGAAAGTCTCGGGGGATTCGTCAAGCGGGGGCCGAGAAAAAGGGGGTCCCAAAACGTGTTTTCCCCATGCACTTTTCCATAGGAAACTTTAGACACGGCTACAGCTCGAACTGCTGAACGGAATTACACCAAATTTGGCAAAGAGGTAGTTCTTGGTTCAGAAAGAACCCTTTTTGTTAAATGGTGTAAATACGTTCAGTAGTTGCTGAGAAAATGAAAAGTAAAAAGTTAGTGATATCTATGGCCGAGTAGGGTCCGCGTACCCTCAGCGCACCCTGCGCGCACCGTCCCGATCACGAGCTGCATGTTAATTGGTTGTCAGCTGGCTGTCAACATTCCGATTCAGGAAATATTGGCAGTTATTTTGTCCCTCGGTAGAACCGAGGGACAGAAACAAGTGTGCAAGCGCACAAAGGGGGCAGGGGTAGAAACACCCTGACCCCCTAGGCTTGCTCAGGGGGTCCCACAAGGACCCCCTGGGCAAAAAAAAAAAAAAAAAAAAAATTTTTAATTCGGCAGGATGCGCTCAGGGTGCGCGAATCCTGCCGAAAAAAAAAAATTGGCCCCCGGGTGGCCCAAGTCCCGGGGGCATGGTGGGGGGGGGGATAATTTAATGTATGGGGGGCCTCAAAGGGCCCCCCAAGCCCTTTTTTGAAAAATGGTGCGGGAGGGCTCTGAGCCCTCCCGCAGCCCCGGGGACCACCACCTCCCGGGGCTTTTTTAAATTAAATTGT